>CAUYLG010038868.1:0-75621 GCA_963573385.1 Cacajao melanocephalus
TTTTAAAAGTGACCACATAATTGGAAGTAAATCACTCCTCAGCAATTGCATAGCATTTCACAGCTTTAAATAAAATATTGGTTGGCTGCTTGTTTGTTATTTTCATCTCTTATTCCTTCCTGTCTCCATTGTTAAGTACAATTGTTGGCATAAAAGAGGTTTCTAATACTCATTTTTAGACTGCATTCTAGCCTGGGCAATAGAACAAGAATCTCGTTCTCTCTCCCTCTTTCTCTTCCTCTTTCATTCTCTCTTACATTCTTTTTTTTTCTTTCTTTCACTCTCACTTTCTTTCCTCTCTTTTTCTTTCTAAAAAAAATGTGATTTATGATCTACTTAATATTAAGGATGAATAAAATAACTACAGTATGTTATTTCCTGTTCTTATGCCTCTGGGCATATGCCCATGGCCACTAGACTAGAGAAATCTGTTTTCATTAAAGAGATGGCAGTGTACTTCTCCCTTGCCTTAGCATTTGTCTACCAAAGGTTAGTAGAACTCAAAAAAAAAAAAAAAAAGGATGAGGCAAACTATCCCGTGCTTTGTCATATGTCACTTTGAGTGTTCTTTTGATGCATCAGCAGTGGTACTTAGTAGTAGCAGAGAGCTATCTTGGAAATGTTGAGATGCCCACCAAGAAAGGTGATAGTCCTGTTACAGTAACAGTAACAAAAGCCATGGTAGTACCCAGAGAGTGAGAATAGGGAAGAGAGGAGAGAACCAAAGAGAAAACAACTCTTACTGTTGACTATTGTGGACTAGTATTCATCGGATTAATCTTGTCAAAACTCACTATATACTTAGATTTTTTTTTAATGAGGAAAATTTAAGGCATTCAGGTTTTAAAGGGCCAGCATTCTAATGAGAAGGATAATTTATTAATGTCAGCCATACTTTCATACCTGCTTTGTCCCCTCAGGATATTCGCTAATTCACAATAGAAAGCATAGAGGCCTAGCAGAAATTAGTGGCCCAGAGTTTTCAGTAATTTCAGTGGTCTGGGGAGAAAATTTGAGACTATTAAGGTATTAGGATTTGAAACACCAAGATCTCAGAAGAAACACACACACAGAGACATACGCACACACATATTAATATTTGCCTACATTCTGTATGCAGTTTCTCTATAAGGCATTTGCTGGCTTTTCAAATGAGCAGAGATAGGGCAAAATGGATAAAAGAGAAGTGGAAAAACTCAATTTAAATTGTTTATCAGGTATCCACATACAGATCTCAAGTAAATAGTTGGATATATAAGTGTCACATTTTGGAGACAATTTTAGGCAAAAGTAGAAATGTGAATGTGGCCAGCAAATAGTTCATATGTGTGTTCAGGAGACTAACAAGACACAGCTAACAAATGATGGAATGGGATTAAGACTTGGTTAAGTCTAAGCAAAGGTATGAAGGCAGAGTCCAGAGTGAGTGAATATGAAAAAAGCAAAGGCTAATATATAATGGTAAAGCCATTTAACCGTCTTGCCTATAAGGCTAGACAAGGAAGGGTATGTAGCTAAAATTGTAATGAGAAGCTCACAGCCATTAGGAAAATAGAGTCATTTCTTACATGGAATTTCATTTTTACTGAATCAGGGAAATATTTGGAGTTAAGCATGAAGAGGGACCAGCTGAAAATAGTAGGTTAGAAAATAGTACTTCAATAAACTCCAAGCACAAAGAGGCCAGATGTGTAAGTATTAATACAAACCTAGTGACTCTCAGAGCTATGGAGAACAATAGCATAAATGAGGAAACAGCTTAAGAAAAGGTTGTTATCATAATTTATTATGCTTGAATATATAGTAATCATACCTATTATTATGTATCTGTCATTTGGAGGGCTTTGAATGTTTAATTATGTAATTTATATTTCTGTAGGATTTTGCACAAAAGTGCTTTGTTGACTTGTGTATATTGTTATTTTTCAATGTGAGCTTATGATCTCTAGAACTCCATTTCTGATATTTTTTTGTTTGTTTTTGAGACAGAGTCTCACCCTGTCACCCAGGCTGGTGTGCAATGCTACAATCTTGGCTGACCGCTACCTCCGCCTCCCAGATTCAAGCGATTGTCCTGCCTCAGCCTTCCAAGTAGCTGGGATTACAGGCGTGTGACACTGTGCCAGGCTAATTTTCGTATCTTTTAGCAGAGACGGGGATTTACCATGTTGGTCAGGCTGATGTTGAACTCCTGATCTCGTGATTCGCCCACCTCAGCCTCCCAAAGTGCCGGGATTACAGGCGTGAGCCACCATGCCTGGCCATTTCTGAGAATTTTTGACATCTGAGTGAAAGTTAAGTTTTTCCCATGAAGATTTACATTTACTTCTTCTAGATCCTGAGAACACAACTGATCCTAAAACATGAAGAATAAAGATGAAGCTTAAGGGATTTTTGGAACCACAAATGAAGGTGTGAATTGGTATTATAATCTCCTGTGACACTTGGTGTGTGGTCACGCATTCTCAGGGGAGAGTCTTCTTTTCCACAATCTAGCTCCAAATTTAGGACAAGAAGATTTCCTTGTTTTACCCTTTTGTGGGAAAAAAATTACCCTTTCATTTTTTCATTGTGCCGTTTGCAGTTCTAGTGTTCTAGGACTGTTATGGTACTAAAGGAAATCTCCACACTTTCCTTTGCAAGCTCCACATCACTGGATTTTCACCTTTGTCCTTAGGGCAAAATTGGATTTGTCACTGACTTACCTCTCTGAGTTCCTGTTTTCCACTCAATTGTGTTTTATTCTTATATTTTTACATACTCAATGGTGCTTCTAATATTATTTTATTTAAACATGTATTCATTATGTATAGTTGTAATATCAGTGACTGTAGGTCAGAAGCCCTTAGACTTCACGCCAGGCCCTTTAATTGTTTTCTAAAGAATGTAATGCTAGAGTTGTTCATACAACAAAAATAAGCTTTTACAGAATAGACTTCAAACTAGAAACTCTGGCTTGTGTAGTAGACACTAACTTAATATTGAAGAATGTGAAATTGTTTGCTTGTGGCTTACTTTTTATGTGCTATGTTCAAAGTAACCACATTCTTGTCTGCACTTCACTGTGTGTTGCAATTTCAGAGTTAAGAGGACAGCACTCTAACAGTCATCCACATCTCAGCAAAGTACTATGGTTTTAATAAGGGCAATTTCATCATTAAATATGAAATTGGCATGAAATGGCAGAGCAGTCTTTGTTAACTTGTTTCTGTGATAAAAACGGATATGCACTCTGGTACTGTCCATCTGGCACCTTCAGTGACAAATTAAAATTTGATTTTTAATTATCGCAATACTTAACCATTAACAATTATTTTTATACAAAAAGAATGTAATTTTGTTTGAGATTTAAAGTCTTTTTCCTTAACTTCTGAGTAAATGTTCTATCACATTCATTTCTCTTATATATTTGCATATGAAAAGATATGATCTAAGTATATATATGTGTATATATATATGTGTATCATATCATATGTATATATATCTTTGGTTTTTGTGTGTCTTTTTACAGATTGGTGTTGTCTTAGACTGTTTGGGCTGCCATGGTGAAATACATACATTGGCTAGCTTATAAACAACAGGAATTTATTTCACATAGTTCCTGGAAAATGGGAAGTGCAAGATCAAGGTGATGGCAGATTTAGTGTCTAGTGAAGCTCATTTCCTGCTTCATAGATGACACCTTCTCACTGTGTCGCTATATGGTGGAAGAAGGCTAGGCAGTTCTCTGCTGCTGCTTTGATAATGGTACTAATTTCATTTATGAGGACTTCATCCTCATGACCTAGCTAACTTCGAATTTCCTTCACCTAATACCACTACATTGGTGATTAGATTCAACAGATGGATTTGGGGAGACATAAGCAGTCAGAAAATTTTAATATTTAAATGCCCTCAGAAATTCAAAAATACCAAAAATTAAGAAAAAATATTATGTTTTTTTTCCCCCCAGTTTCTTTCTGTCCTCCTAGATGATTAGAATGATTGGTAGTAAAGCTGGTTGGTCAGTGTAGACAGCAATTATCCCGTTTATTTCCTCCGCTGACATAAACTACCACTGGACAATACTTTTTTTAGCATCTAATACCCATTCTTATGTTTACAGATAGAGTTCCTTTTTTAGGAACCTGAATTATTCGTTTGTTTGCAATTTCATGTTTATAGAGAATATTTTTTTTCTATGCAAAGCTGAATATCAAAGTTTTGTTTGTTTTCTTTTTACCATGGCTGCAATCCAGCATGCCTGCATAGACAATATTAAATATTGAACAATCATTTAAAAATATATAAATGGTAATATAATATATTGACCAACGTCAAGCTAAGCCAAGAGCAGTTTTTTCTTTGCATTGATCTGAGAGATTTAACATTTGGATTATGATGAAGCCTTTGACTTGACTCTTCGGTCACAGAGCAAATTCATCTTCTATTTGAGGGCAGTCAAACTAGAGTTCAACGCACTCTGTTGCTGGCAACACCAGGTGGTAGATATAATATGTCTCATGTTAATTGAAAAATGGAACTTTTTCTTTAACCGTATGTTGACATCCAGTGAGTTAATAGCATTCAAACCTTGGAATGTTAGATAGTTACTTTAGTTTTTGTGTGTGGACCTGAATAGAACCAGATAATTGGAATGCTGATTCGTATGCACACTTCATCTTGCCACTTCAATGCACATATTCAAGTTTTAAAAGGGAACTTTATTTTTTTTAACCATTCCAGCTCTTAGTTAGTTGATTTGAGTTACAGAAAACCAAGAATAGACATGTCTAGGCTGAACATTGGGTGACCCACAACCATTTAGTGTGCAGAAGGTCTCAGATGGAGAAGAGTTCAAAAGCATTGCCTAGGTAGAGAGAAAGGGTGACAAAAAATTCCATAACTTGGATCTCCCCTCCTTAGTAACAGTTTTCTCAAACATGAAAATTGTTTCCAAGGAGGAACTTTATTGCTTTTCCTTACAATTAGGGAAAAGAAGGCAATGGTGTTCAAATGATGCCTGACAGCCTGGGTAACTAGCACCAACCATCTGTGCTAAAGCAGCACTGTTTGTATTTTTAATGTTTACACATACAGCAAAGATAATTAAAAATAACTATAATTAAAAATGATTACAACGAATTGCTTTTCCCTCAACAGTAATATGTGTCTGTAACTTATAAGTTACTTACTAAAGTAACCTTTATGGAGTCTAACAAGAAAACATTACAACTCCTGCCGTGTTTCTGAAAGTTTATAGATTTGGGGGACGGGAGTTTTTTCTAACAATGAAATCATTTGGCTTTTTTGTACATCACAGCATTTGGAAGTATGGGAATTATTTCTGTAATAATAATATGGAGTATTTTTTTTCTCAGAAGGAAAGATTAAATGTAATTCATTTTCTAAAAATAGTAAAATGACTGAGGGGTTAAAAAAAAAAAAACCTAACTCAACTCCTTGAAAAAGCGTTCATTGAAATAATTGATTTTTTTTTCATAATGTCTTATTAACTATGGGGAGACCATTCATTTCAGGAACGATACTTTTCTCTATCCCTTCACCATTCTTGGAATCTTCGAGTACCCTCAAAAACCTTCTCTAAAGATGCTGGTTAGTAACAAGACCTGAATAGCTGGCTCTAGGCAAAGAGTTGAGAAGTTGACATGACCTTTGTGGAAGGGCTTGAGATTTAGCCAGAAGGTATAATCTGGAGATTCAGGGCACCACCCTGGAAACCAGATTGTCTAGGTTCCAATTCTGTTCTGGTAACTTCAGAGAGTGGAGAACTGAACGAAGCTGGGAGACAAATTGCATCTTCATAGAATATTTAGTAACATTTTAAACTGAGTGTCTAATTAGGAAACTAAGGGACCTGGAGATCTTATAAATGAGGATTCTTAAAGCCCTTCACATTTTAGAAAATGTGATGATTATCATCTTATGATGATTATCCTAGCTCAAGTCACCTCTCCTCATGTAGATCACCTCTGTTTCCTTAAGTATTTCTTGGAGTTTTTAGAGAGAATTTCTTATATGCTCAGTTATAAGTCTTCTTTACAATATTTACACTGTGGTGCTGGACAATGGCCAGCACATCTCTGCCAGGCCCTCAGGGAACTTTTTCTTTCTCTTCTGTTGTTCCACAGTTTCCACCAAACACAATTTGCTGTTGGAAATGGATCTGACCCTTCCGGGTACCAAAGTTGTGTTGCAATTATGCTTGTACTCCAGTGTAGTCAAACGATTCTTTGGTTGGTTTGTTTTCCTCATAATTCTTTGTCTCCTACAACCCAGGCATGAATCTAGGGTGTGAGGACAGATACAGGTGAGAGCAATTCTATTTTTCTCAGTATCCCGATTGTTTACAACTTGGTTACATGCCTGTTCAAATTCATCCAGGCAGTTCCTTCTTCCCCAAAGACATATTCTCTTCTGAAAGATCTCCCTGCTCTTCAGCTTCCCTTGCAAATCAGCTTCTGTCAGACTACCCTACTGATAGACAATCTTGACCATGTGTCTGAACTCCTGTAGAAGTCATCTTTACTTGCTTTTTCAGAGCTTCTTTATTCCCCATAAATCAGTTTCCTTTAGACTAGACACACCAGTCCACTCGAGGTGTCCAGATATGCTTAGATATATTACCAGCTGAAAGAAAATTTAAAACATATTTGGGTTACTAATACTTTTAAGAGTTTTTGAATAATGTAAACTTGGCTATTGCACAAAAGGATTCCAATTGAAGCAAATTCAGGTAATCCATGATGTTCTTCCTTTCTTCTTTCTACCTTCTACTGAGTAGTTTTCTTCCTCTTTTTCTTTTCTCCTTTCTACATTCCTTTTTGCTGTCAAGCATAGCTATGTTAATGAAAAAGTACATTAGGAAATTAGTCATCAGAATTATGTGAGTCATAATAGCACTTGAAACCTTACTTCTAACAAATTTTAGTGCCTCATTAAAAAAATTAAGATGTGCAAATAAGTTACATGTTACTGTAGTTTATTATAATATATATCATTTATATAGATTATAGAGTAAATCTATTTTCATCAGATGACTTTCATGTGTGAGTGCTGAACACCCTCCTAATTCACTTGCATTTAATGTGAACCCAGATGCTTTTGCATATCACTGATGAAATAAGAGGAGGGAGGAAAGACAAAGGAAAATTATAGATTTAATATTTATTAGTGTATGGTGCTATGTAGCTAACTAGTAAACAGTTTGAGCTCTTCTACTTTCTCCAACAGACTAAGTTGGAGAGGGGTTGTAGAAGGAGCCTGTTATGCCCATTTAAAGGGTAGTAATTTTTATTGCAATGGCAAATATGTTGAAACAAAGACATGCATGACCATAGGCATATGGATAAATTATAGATGCTTATTTCATTTTATGGGAAAATAAAAACATTTTATTAAGAATTTAAACATATCTGCTAATTTAACCATGTTAGTTAAGTGTGTTTTAATCACGTGCTACATAATCAGGTTTTGGTCAATAATTGGCAACACATGTGGCCATGGTTCCATAAGATTTTAACATCATATTTTTATTCTACCTTTCTATATTTACATATGTAGATGTATGAGTACTTACCATTGTGTTATAATTGCCTGCAGTATTTAATATAGTAACATGCTGTACAGATTTGTAGCCTAGAAGCAATAAACTTTACCACAAAAAGCTATAGCAAGCTATAAAGTCTAGGCTTGTGTGAGTGAAGTCTAAGATGTTCGCACAACAAAAAATTGCCTGATGAGGTATTTCTCAGAATGTATCCTGTTGTTAAGTTATGCATCACTATAATTCAATAAGATTAAATGATGTATCTACGTTCAACATATTAAATTATGTTGTCTTTATATTACTGGAGAGGGATTTGAGATTCAATATATTAAAGAATCAACAATTACAGAAAATTAAATGAGCACCACTGTCATGTTGTGTCATGGACACAAAACTATACCAAATGTTTATATAACAAAATTTCCTCCATAAAGCCTAAGGCAAACCCAGCTGAAGCAAAGTTCCAAGGCAAGAAGAGGTAAAGTTTGCTATGTTGTTTCTAAGGATACTTCAGTGAGGACAAATTTGAATGATAATTGACAAATTGAGGCAGAAGAAAGTCAATGTTAGTATCCAAAGAACCAGAACCATGCCTTAGAGCCAAGAGGCTGGCATTTTGATGCAGCATGAGTTGAGTGAACACTAAGGAGCAATCACTGAAGTGTGCAATGTCATGAACAAGAGTGAGATTCCTGAAACTCTTATTGTTGCTGGTTTTTTACCTGATGGTGCAGAAACTTGCTTCAGCGATCAACATAAGATTGGAGAGCTACAGATGATTAGTTACTACTCTCAGGGTAAAATTGTTTGGCAATACCCTTTTAGTGAATATCTTTCAACAGATTATTTATTAAGCAGCAAGTATATATCAAGCACTACAGATGACACTGGAGATATAGCAGTTAATAAGATATGGTCTTCACTCACACATTAAAATGAGAAATTGGAATGCACCTGTTAAGTGCTATAAGTGGAAGTTAGTAGACAGTACTGTGGGAACACAAAGAGTATAACCGCACTTGGTCTAAGATGGTCAGAAAGGATTTGCAAATGAATAATGCCAAGACAGAATGCTTTTAATTGCATAAAAATTACTAGATAATGAGACAAGTTAGCATGTGTAGAGCCCCACAGCCTAGCATGCCTAGAGGATGAATCACAGGTAGCTGAGCAAGTGTGAAAAGACATAGATGCTGGGATCATGGGTCTCTTCTTCATATGTTGAGGTTGGAGGGGGAGGGATATTAAGTAATTCTGTTGAGTTCATAAGACACAGGAAGTTCCTTCTATTATTTGCTCTGCTAAACGACATTGAACATAGCTCAGGCAGGTTTCTTTCAGGACAATAGACATCACGAACTCATGAACTTGTACAAACTTTGTCTAGATGTGTCCTGTCAGGGAGTTCATGTCTTGAGATTTACTATTACAGGACTTAGCTACTTTTAGTTGAAAGTGCAAATTTTAATTTAGCAAAAGGTATTACACATAATACCAACTTATCCACACTTATTTAAAAATTTTCCTCCCAGAAAGTGATTGCAAATCTATGATTGATCATTATAACAGTATGTTGACTCAGGATTGACAATAATATAAAATCAAAAAACAAATAAAAAGTCTGCCAAATTTTTTTCCTTGACTAGATTTCAGTAGAATGTGTTAATCAATCATGTTAAAAAAACAATAACAAACAAAATTTCTGTTTAAAGTAATTTGGGTTTAGTGAGGAAAAATGACAATTTGGTAGAATGTGAAATCTAGATTAATGAATAAAAAATGAAAGAATGTAAAAAATGACAGGAAAGGGAGTAAAACTTGAGATTGAAAGGAAGTAATCCAACTGTTTTTAATGTTTTAAAACATTTTTCTCTTAAATTTCTTAGAAATTATAAAAATATTTTTTCACATAGAAAATCCATACATGTTAATGAAAGCAGCCTATGATGTTTTTGTTTTAACAAGCCAATATAGTAGTTGTAGGATTTGATATCACCTTTCCTGTGACTGGGGGACGTGTACTGTACAGAAAAACAATAATTGTCTCTAAGTCGAAGAAACTGCAATTTAAAGGAGATATCCTTTCTCAATTTATGTTATGTGACAAGACATCTTTGGGATAAAATTCATATCAGAATAAATGTTAATATTTGTCTATCTTTCCAATTGTGACTTTGCTTTCAAGAGCAGTTTAATTCAGTCTGGTAAAGAGCTTACCACAGTATTGACAAGAAGAGGAAGAAAGAGTTCCCCAGTATCCAGGCTATAGGAATAAGTTTCCATTAAGTATCTACTCTTACATGAAGCTTAAAGGTACTTTTGCTCAGGAACCTTTTAAATTTCCTTTTGATAATTTATTTAAATATTTATCTTGTACACAGGAGATGAAGATGATTTAAGGAAAAGAGTGATAGAAGAAATTTTGAAATTGAAATTTCAAAACTAGCAAATCATGCCATATATATGTTTGTGTGTGTGTGTGTGTATATATATATATATATGTGTGTGTGTGTGTGTGTGTACTCTTTCAAACACAGATTTAATTTTAAGTTTATTTTAAATGTGTCTATTTACAAAGTAATGAAACTGATTTTTTTTAAACAAACTGTAGTCAAATTATAGAATTAGACAAAGCTATGCTTCAAAGTATTCCCTGGGAATGCATGCATTTATTCTAAATCTGCTGTAATTTTTCAAGCCACATTTATAATTCCTCTTTTGAGATTATTTTTGACAATTACTATTTTACCAGCCACACAAGAAAATTTATCTTTTTATGTTATAATTAAATTGCACATTTTAGCAATCAGCTGCCATATTACCCAGCCTTATCACTCTGTCTTCAAGTCCAATACTGATTATGAAAGATGTCTCATTATTATTAATAAAAAAATTAAAATTACAGTCAAAAATTAAAACTTATCTCTAGTGAGGATATCCTTAACAAGTGAATAAATGCATCAAATATTAAGATAAAAATGTATATTTGCAGTTCAGAATATACTAGGGTATATACTGAGTAAGGCATTTTTATTGATTTACTTCATTTATTTGTTTAGATACAGAATCTTACTACGTTCCCCAGGCTGGAGTGCAGTATCTGTTACAAGCACAGTCATAGTTCACTCTATCTCAAATTCTGGGGCTCAAGAGATTTTCTCATCTTGGCCTCCTGGGTAGCTGGGGCTACAGATATGCACCATTCTGTCTGACCTCAGGAGATCATTTTAACAGTTTCAAGCTAATCAATCTCAGCATCAGTAGAATAAGTCTGCATCCTCTGGATTTAGCCATATAAGATGGGACTAGAGTCATTTGTAAGAATAAGTACTTCAATGCTTGTTCAAAAAACATCACCTCGCTTTATAGGCACACTGTGTAAATAGGAAACAGTGCTGTATACATAAAAATGAGTATAATGAGCATGTCCTTTTACCAAAAGGAAGCAATTATGCTCAGTAGTAAGTAATTATTTTAGTGAAAAGTACATTTGCTTTTCAATTTTATTCCATACTCGAGTTTGAGCTGAAAGAGACCTTGGAGACCAGTTAGTCCAACCCACTTAGTATTTCATAGGAGAAGAAAATGTGGCACAAAGAAACCAAAAGCTAGGTGACTTATTTGAGGTTACGTAGTTGTAAGTCTTGAGCTTGAATTTCAGTTACTTGACCATTGATATGAGATTCTTCCCATTACTTCCTAGCGTGTCCCTAGTAGGATTTATTTCATATGAGACTTACATAATCCAAGGCAATTTTTAAATGTTAAATTATAGAATATGTTAATGTGTCTTTTGTGGACTTTAAAAAGATAAAGCAGTGCTGTTAACTTTGTTTCACATGCCAAGAACACTATACTTTTTAAAAGTCACATGTGGGTGATTCAGAAATGTGGCTCGTTTAAGAAAAAGTCTAGTTCTTTTTCACCAGTAGAACTGTTTGTTTTATTATTTTACTCAGACTGATTTATGAAATCAAAGTTTTCATTTCCAATTTTATTTTCTATTTTTACCATGACACTAATACCTACTTAGCACTTTTGATGTATTGTTTCCTAGTCAATATTTTACCATGTTTCTTTGAATATTTCCACAAAATATTTTAGAAAAACTTTTTACCTTTTTTCCTTCCTTTTCTTTTTTGAGATGGTGTCTTGCTGTGTTGCCCAGGCTGGAGTTCAGCAGCTCGATTCGGTTCACTGCAACCCTGGTCTCCTGGGTTCCAGTGATTCTCTGACCTCAGCCTCCAAAATACCTAGGACTACAGGTGTGGTGGCTCACTCCAGTAATCCCAGAACTTTGGGAGGCCAAAGAGGGTGGATTATCTGAGGTCAGGAGTTTGAGACCAGCCTGGCCAACATGATGAAACCCCACCTCTACTAAAAATAGAAAAACTTTTTTCTTTGCATTTTCTAGTTCACCATCTTTTATACAGATGTATTTAAAACACTCAAAATCATGAATAGTATCTTCGGTAATTCAGGCTGCTATAGTAAAATACTTTACATTGGGTAATTTAGAAACAACATAACTTCATTTCTTGTAGTGCTGGAGGCTGGAAAGTCCAATATCTAGGCACCAGACAATTTGGTGTTTGGCGAGACCTTGCTCTCTGTTTCATAGATGGCACCTCCCTGCTGCTTTCTTACAGGCTGGAGAAGCAAATGACCTCCTTCAGGCTTTTTTTTGTGAGGGCGCCTATTTCATTCATGAGAGATCTATTCTCATGACTTACCCAAAAGCCCTCATCTGTTAATACTATCATATTGGGGATTATGTTTCAACAAATAAATTTTGGGGGGACAAGAAACATTCAGCCCATATGAAGTAGGTAAAAAGTTTTAATATGATCTTTGTCCAAAACATGTTATAAGAAGACTTCCTTTTGGCAATAAAGTATTCAATTTTCACTCTTTTTAATTTTAATCAATAGAGTCAGTGTGGTCCTTTTTTTTTTCTTTTTTTTTCTTTTTCATCACAGACTTTTAATTTAAATTTCCAAAGCTCAAAGCCTTGCAAGGACATCAGGGTAAAACTTTCCATGTTGGATGTATCTTTCTAACGTAAACTGGCTTTGAGGTATGGTGAGGGAAAGATAAATGGGAGCACAGGAGAGTCTCTAATTAAGACTCAGCCACAGTCTTTAAAATATATCTTCACACCTGTGAAATAAAGGCATAATTTGGAAAATATTTTTATTCAGGAATAATAAAAAAACCTTTTAGAACACTGCACTTTAATATTCTCAAAAAGATGCAAAAACACATGGTCTCTGCTAAGCCAGAATAGAGAATCATAAGTTTGAGATAAAGACAGGGCAGCTAAGCATACCCTGTGCTAAAACACATTACTTTGAGGAGTAGTTAGATATAGGAGGACCAAAACAGAATCCAAATAAATCTATGATGAAAGCAGGAAGAATGTACTTGACCTTTCGAAAATGAAAAAAAAAAAATCCATAAGATGAAAGAGGTTGTGTAGTTGTGTGAGGAGAGTGTTCTAGACAAAGAAAACTGCTTGGGCAAATACATTTTTTAAAGAAGAGGTTGTAGGGTTGTAGCCTGTTCAAAACCTAAAAAGCTAGTGTGCATATGATGCAGAATTCTGGGAAGAGTGGCTGGACGTGGGGAAACAGGAGTAAGCAGAACCAGTTCTTGAAGTGTCTAGGAAGCATTTTTAAAGTGTTTGTACTTCATCCTGAAGGCAATATGGAGCTACTGAACACATTTCTTCATCATAGAGTTGGCACAACAAGAGTTGTATATTACACAATCACACTGACTGCAATGTGGACAATAGACTGTGCCTGGAGGTATGGAATCAGCTAAGAAGCACTTGATTTATTTATAGAAGGGAGGATGGTGCTTTGGACAAGGTTAATGCTGATGGAATTGGAGTAAAGTGATTGGATTCAAAAGATATAAAAGAGATAAACTGAATAAAATTTGGTGGTTGAATATGGGAGAGGAGGGAGAATAATGGATCAAGGGTAACACTTAGGTTTTTAACTTAGATACCAGGGTGAATGGCAGTGCCATTTACTGAGAGCGAATATGTAAAAGGAAGCACAGCTTTTTGGAAAATATAGTGACATTGGTCTTTTATGCTGTATTTGAAGTAAAGATGCTTCTCGACTTATGATAGGGTTATACCTTGATAAACCCATCGTAAATTGAAAATATTGTAAGTTGAAATGCATGTGATATAAATAAGCTACTGAATATTACGGCTTAGCCTAAACTGCCTTAACTGTTCTGAGAACCCACATGAGCCTATAGTTGAGCAAAATCTTTTGACAACAAGGTGCACTGTAGAGCCTCTGTTGTTTACCCTCAGGATCATGTAGCTGACTTGGAGCTGCTGTTCTCTACCTCTGTAATGTCTCAGGAGAGAGTCACACAGCATAACACCAGCTTAGAAAAAAAAAAGTTTATAGTACAAGTTCTGAATGCATATCGCTTCCTCATCATCATAAAGTTGAAAATTTGTAATTGGGACCATCATAAGTTGGGGACTGTCTGTATGTGTATCGCAGGTAGATGCATGATTGACAGGTGAAAATATCAAACACCAGTTCCATATATGGATCTGGAGTTCAGAAGAAATATCTGGGAGATATATATAGGTTTTTTATTTTTAGTTTTTTCTTATTTGGCATTTTATTTTAGAATCAGGGAGTACATGTGCAAGTTTCTTACAAAGGTATATTGCACGATGTTTGAGAACATTGAGGTTTGAGACGTTATTGAACCCGTCACCCAGGTAGTGAGCCTGGTACCCAATAGGTAGATTTTTAGCCCTTGCCCTTCTCCCTGTCTCTCCTCTCTAGTGGTTTCCATGGTCTTTTGTTCCCATCTTTATGTCCATGTGTACCCAATGTTTAGTTCCCTTTTACACGTGAGATTATGCATCATTGGTTTTTCTGTTTCTGCGTTAGTTCACTTAGCATAATGGTCTCCAGCTGCATCTATGTTGCTGCAAAGGACATGATTTTATTCTTTTTTCTACATCTGTATCATATTCCATGGTGTATATGTATCACATTTACTTTATTCACTCCACTGCTGATGGGCACATGGGGTCATTCCATGTTTTTTGCTATTTTGAATAGCACTGTGATGAACATATGGGTGCCTGACCCCCATTCTTCTGGTAGAATAATTTACTTTCCTTTGGGTATTAATCCAGTAATGGGATTGCTGCATCGAATGGTAGCTCAACTCTTAGTTCTTTGAGAAATCTCCAAACTGCTCTCCACAGTGGCTAAATTAATTTACATTACCACCAACAGTGTACAAGCGTGTCCTTTTCTCTGTAGCCTCACCAACAACTGTTGCTTTTTTTTTTTAATAACAGCCATCTGACAGATATGAGATGGTATTGCATTGTGATTTTGATTTGCGTTTCTTTGATGATTAGTAATGATGAGCACTTCTTTGTATGTTTCTTGGCCACTTGTATGTCTTCTTTTGTGAAGTATCTGTTCTTGTCTTTACCCACTTTTTTATGGAGTCATTTGTTTTCTGCTTCTTTAATTGTTTAAGTTTCTTACAGTTAAATTTCTTATAGTTAAGTTTCTTATAGATTTAAGTTTCTTATAGATTCTGTATTTTAGACCTTTGTTGAGATTGTTGTCTGCAAAATTTTTCTCTCATTCTGTAGGTTGTCTGCCTACTCTCTTAATTAGGTCACACTTACCAATTTTTGTTTGTGTTGCCGTTGCTTTTCAAGACTTAGCCACAAATGCTTTGCTAAGGCTGGTATCAGGAGGAGGATTTCTTCAAGAATTTTCATAGTTTGAGGTCTTAAATTTATGTATGTAATCCATCTTAAGTTAATTTTTTATATGGTGATAGTTAGGGGTCATTTTATTCTTCTGCTTATGGTAGCCAGATATTCCAGCATTGTTTATTTTTTAATAGGGCATCTTTTCTCCATTGCTTATTTTGAGATATAGGTTTTTGAAATTTTGGGGGAATGCACACATATATTTTGGGATATGAATACAATGAAATATATTATTTAACCGTAAAAAAGAGTAAAGCATTGATATATGCAAAAAGATAGACAAACCTCCAAAATACTATGCTAAGTATTATACTTCCAAAAGTAAGGGGAAAACTGTAGTGTCCCACAAGCCAAAGGACAAGAGTGTTTCAAGAGGAAGGGAAATGAATGGATAAACACATTGTGGTATGTACATACAATGGAATATTACTGTAATAAGGAATGAAGTACTAACACAAGCTACAACATGGATGAACTTCTAAAGCATTGTGCCAAGTGAAAGAAGCTAGACACAAAAGGCCACATATTGTATAATTCCTTTTATATAAAAAGTCTAGAATAGTTAATCCCATAGAGACAGAATGCAAAGTAGTGGTTGACAGGGCCTTGGAGGAGGAGGTGGAAATGAGAAACTGTTTAATGTGTGATAGATTTTACTTTGGACTGATGGCAAAGTTTTAAAACTAGATAGAGGTAGTTGTTGCACAGTATTGTAAATGTACTAAATGCCACTAAATTATTCATTTAAAATTCGTGATGAATTTCATGTCAATAAATTATTTTAAAAATGAAGGGGGAAAAATGACAAAAACAAAAGCCACCATGAGATCAAGGAACATATGGACTGAAAAGTTTCCATTTGCTTTAAAAAGAAGAGATCTGTTGGTGGTGTAGTAGGAAGAGGCCAGATTGCAACGGGTTGAAGAATGAGTAGGCTGTAAAGTGGCGATATTAAGCATTGAATCTGAAGGAATTTGACTGTGAAGAGAAAGAAGAAAGGTAAATTTCTAGTGGAAGATTAATGTGCCGTCCAGGGAAAAGTTTTTTTATTATTTTTAGGACGAGGTGACTGTACCATTTTTAACTGTTCGCAGGAGTTATGTGGTAGAAAGTGGCAGGCTGGAGTTACGGGGCTCACTTTCTAGCAAGAAAGAGGGACACTGAATGGAGGCACGTTGGTAAGTTAGGTGGTGGTAGACTGTTAGGTTTCTCATCCATGTTCTTGTATTTTTAAAATAGGATATAATGGGAGAAGTTGTTTGCTGAAAATGAGGGAAGGGAGGTTAAGGCAGAGGATGCAAAGGGGCTTGAGAGAGTACCTGTGCTCATTAGAAGTGAAAATTGACTTGACAATCAGGGTAGGTTGAGCCCCTCAGGGCTTGGAGTTCAGAATTTATGGTGGCACTATGTATTTCCTGAATTGCAAACTTTCTCCTGAAGCTCTTATCTTCTTGAATATAGATGCATAAATGTAGCTAATCCAACTGATTCCTTTGTAAGGACTTCCTCCTTTGTCTCCCATCTCAGTACTAACCAGGACTGATCATGCTTATCTTCCAAGGTCAAACTAGATCAGGAACATTCAGAGTGGTGATATGGTTTGGCTTTGTGTCCCCACTCAAATCTCATTTCGAATTGTAATACCCACATGTCAAGGGACAGACCTAGTGAGAGGTGATTGGGTCATGGGGGTGGCTTCCCCTGTGCTGTTCTCATGATAGTGAGTGAGTTCTCATGAGATCTGTTGGTTTTATAAGGGGCTTTTCCCGCTTAGCTCTGTCTTTTCTTCTGTCTTGTGAAGAAGATGCCTGCTTCCCCTTTCAATGTGATTGTAAGTTTTCTGAGGCCTCCCTAGCCACGTGGAACTGTGAGTCAATTAACCTCCTTTGTTTATAAATTAGTCTCAGGTGATATTCTTTACAGCAGTGTGAAAACGGGCTAATACAGGTGGTATGGCCCTAGACACGTTCCACCTTCTTAAAAGACAGTAGACAATTGAGTAGCTGGAGGAATCCCACCTATCCTTCTTGTTACACCATCTTTGCTTAACTTTTGATGATGCAGGATTGACTGGCAATTGCAGGTTGCTTTTCAGTTTACATTTTGTTTTTCATTATCTTGTTGATTGCCAGTATCACAATATGGTTTTATTGTGAATATTTTTCTTTGATAGGTGAGGAAACAGACTCAGAGAGGTTGAAATGTGTCAGAGTCCGCATAGGATTTCTGACTCTAGGGATGTGTTTTGGAACATATGCATGAGACATTAAGAAGTAAAATTGATTAAATGACTATATGTGGAACTTACCAGAATATAAGCCAGAGAGACAAAAACAACTCCTCACCTGTGGAGAAGCCTGCCTCTATCATACCCAAATGAGAAAATGGAGATTTTTTCCATGAAATCACAAAAATAACCAGGTTAGATGCAATACATAAAATGTATATTTTAAAAGAAATCAATCCTTGGTTCACAGCTCAAAATAGCATTTTTTTTTTCCTGATGCAGCAGAGAATGCTCTAGTATTATATCAAGCAACAGTTAGTGAGCAAAAGTAACTGAACGCAATATATTTACCGACAATAGTGCCAGGGCTTTGTAAGCCTCAGTATTGATTTACTTCTTTCAAAACCAAAGTGACAGCAAAAGAGGGAAAAAAATCACATGATTCAGGGAAGATATCTGAGGATTTAAAAGTGGCAAACACAAATCCATTAGTTTTAAAATGGGTCAAACGACAAACCAGAAAAACTGTAGACTAGTGAATCGGTGAATTCAACATTTATTTTAGAGAAAATACAAGATACTGTGTAGGGAAAATGCGGGAGGAAGGAAGTCAGGAAAGGAGTTGATAAAAGAATAGCTTTATAAATCAACACCCAAGTGAGTATGTAGAGATTTTATTCTTACCTGCAGCAACAAATTATATTTTTTGATGTTGTTTTATACTCTACAGACATGTATAATTTATTTATCACTTTTTTTATAGTATTTACAAAACTGTTTCAATAATTTACTTATCATTAGCGAATCATGTAAATAAAACAAGATCTTGTTAGTTATCTTTTTGCCGGAGTAGCCCACTGTGGCTCAGATAATGCACCCACCTAAACCTAGAATAGGTAACTCTGTACTTGCCTTGTTCCGATTGTTTTCTGGAGTCTCTTCTCTCAGGATTGAATTAATGGGATGATAAGCCCTAAGAAGCTGCAGCTTAGTGTAGCTACCTTTAGAAGAGGTTTGTGACTCACAATTCACAGCATGCTTGGCCAAATTCCTATTCACTGCAACATTAGCAGGAGGGACTGAAGGATAGAAGGGATAATAGAATGGCCAAGCTAATCCTGCCTATGGAGGGATGATAGATTTATATCACATTCAGCTCAATCTCCATGTAGGTTACCATGTTTGCTGTTGCATTGCCATAGCAATGCCCCATCTCCTAAACCATAAATGATCAAGAAAATCTTGCAAAATTGGTATACTTTTGGTATTAGGGTGGAGCAGAAATTGCTTTTTACTTTGTTTACTAAACTGCACGTTTATTTACAGAAATATACCCAAAATGCTAGAGTTGGTAGAGTTCTATTCCATAATTTCTTTCTCTTTGTCACATTTAAATGTTACTATGTCTATTTTTTTCTCATTGGTTCTTTGACAAAAAGTAATTAGAGTTTCATTACCTTACAGCCCTTAAACACAGCATTTTCCAAAGTGTGCCAAGACCACCTGCTTGTTAAAATGCTCCTATCCTAGTCCCATCCTAGATTTTCTAAATCAGAAGCTCTAGAAATGTGGCACTGAAATCTGCATGCTTAACAAGATCTCTGGGTGACTTTAAAAAATGCTAAGAGTAATATCCCTAAAGAAAAGTGCATCTTTCAGAACTAGATAGTTTGCTGAATTTTCACATTCTGAACACACTCATATAGCTAGCACCTTGAAGAAGAAACCGAATATGACCAGCACTTCTTGAGTAATCCTCTTTTACCATCTCCACCAAGGATAGTTATGAGCCTGATTTTTAAGAGGATAGATAAGCTCCACTTGTTTTGATAATTTATATGAATTAAATAAAATAGAATGTATTCATTTGTGACTGGCTTATTTTGCCTCTTTCACTTGATGTTGTGTTTCCCTGAAGTTGTAGACTTTTTTATTATTGAATTGTATTATTTTGTGAATATATCATGACTTATGTATTCATTCAAGTGTTGACTGAGTGTTGGCTACTTTCAAGTTTGGGGTTATTTTGAAGAGTACTGCTATGAACATTCTAGTGCATGCCCTTTTGGAGTATACATGTTTGCATTTCTGTTGGGAATATCAAGTCAAAACTTGCACCAGATAAAGTTAAACAGGTAAGGATGACTTTACTCAAGGCTAATGCAATAGGATAGAGAGAGGAGAGCAAAGTCTAAACTCAATTCCACTAAAACAGTGTGTAGATAGGAGAGTTATTAAGAGCAGGTATGGGAGATTTGCAGGTCATGTATGTTTGCCAATGGGTCATACCCAATTATCTGTTCTTATTATAGCAAATAGCTGGATAACTTGGAAGTAGGGATCCAGTGATATTAGGCTTCTACCCTTCAATAGACACTTGGAGACATGTCTCCCAGTTGACTAAATGTGGATTACATTTCAAATAGATATGTCTTCTAGGTCCTGGAGAAAGACGGTTTTAGGTGTATAACTGGCAATAGGTTTTTCTAAACAAATTACATTTAAAAAATCCTACAAAATACTAAATGAAAGAAATTTAAGAAGACCCAAACAAATGCTCGTGGATTGAAAGAATCAATATTGTTAAAATTCCCATACTTCCCCCCAAAATCTATAGAGTCAATGCAGTTTTTATCAAACTGCCAATGTCATCATTCACAGAAACAGAAAAAGCAATTCTAAAATGTGTATGGAAGCCAGAAAGAACCAGAATACCCAAAGCAATCCCCAAAACAACAAAGCTGGTGGCATCACATTACCTGACTTCAAAATATATTACCAGGCTATAATGACCAAAATAGCATGGAATTGGCATAAAAAGAGACACATAGACCAATAAAGCAGAACTGATAATCCAGAAACAAATCTACATATTTGTAGCCAATTGATGATTTTTTTTTTGAGAAAGACACTAAGAATATACATTGGGTAAAGGACACACTTCAATAAATGGTGCTGGGGAAACTGGATATCCATATGCAGAAGAATAAACCTGAACTCCTATGTCTCATCAGCTGAAAAAATTCAACTTAAGATGAATTAATGACTTATACCTAAGACCTAAAATTATAAAAGTACTAGATGAAAGCAGAAAAAAATACTTAAGGACACTGGCCTATGCAAAAATTTTATGGCTAAGGCCTCAAAAGCACAGACAAAATGGAGCTATATCAAACTAATAAGCTTCTGAACAGCAAAGGAAGCAAACAGCAAAGTGAAGATACAGTCTGTTGAATGGGAGAAAATATTTGCAAACTATTCATCTGACAAAGGCAGAGAAAGAATTTGCAATTACAACTTTTCCAAAGTAAATGCTCCAAGGAAAAGGAGGTCAGTCATCTAGAGTAAGGAAGAACTCTATCTAAAGTTTAGTCAAGCTGAGGGAAATGTTAAGTTCATTTTGGTCAATTACATTCCTAAGAGTGGAATTGTTGGGTCCATAGGTTATGCAAATCTTCAGCTTTAGCACTTTCTGACATATCATTTTTCAACAGTGCAGGAAAGTTCTTGTTGCTCCATATCTTTAACAAAACTTGGCTTTTTGTTTTGTTTTGACCATTCTGGTATGTATAAGTGGCACAGTATTTCGTTGCATTCACCTATTTGCTAAATTACTAAGTTATTTTTAACAGACATGGGCTTTGCATTTTATCTAGCACCTTTCATCCTATCTGGAGACATTCTTATGACTTTTCTCTTTAGATATATTAATAGAGTAAAATATAATAAAATATCTAGTACTGTACCATCCTAGCATCTTTAATTGTTTGTATTAAAATACTTTTGTTTTCCTGTGCAATTATATTTGGTTATATTGTATTAGGATTATTCACTGATATTCATTGGTTATATTATTCTGTAGATTTCTTTTTTAGTGCTATCTTTATCACACCTAAAAATTGATGTTAAAAATTATATAGCAACATTCACATAATCGCATGCCATCCTTGAGGAGAAGTCAAACTAATCTTTTTATTGTTCCAATTTTACTGCGTATACCCCTGAAGTGAACATATGTCCATTAAGTTTGAATTTCAGGGAGTAAATTCTTAGTATAGCTCTTCTCTTCTGTGATTCTTACGCTTCTCCTCCTCCTATTACTCCTATTCCTCCTCCTCTTATCCTGGTTTGCTGTAGTTTCTTTTCCTCCTTTAATATCTTCATCTCATCACTCTCTATTTACCTCTGCGTATGCTATGCCTTGAAAACTCTAGTTTATAGTGGTCATCTGATAAACATTTATCAGATGGATGAAGAGCTGGATAAATAAATTTCTTCTATCATATTCAATGTATTGATTTTAGGGGGATTATTTCTTTTGAGGTTTGTAATTTTTTCTTGTGAGCTTGGCAGAGGTTTGTGAAAGTTCAGTACAAACTGCTAGGGGAAAATGTGTGCTTCAATAAGGGATTTAGGGCTTTCAATAATCCTCAAGTAGTGTTAAGTTAACTTCCTGGAATGTGTCTTCTAGTATCATGTAGGTAATATATATTTAGACTCCATGCTTGATCATGCAATAGGCCTTGATACTCTATCTCTTATGGTGGTTTTTCTTTTCTTTTTTCATTGCTATGCAGCAAGTTCTTAAAAACACTTTTCCAGGTCAGTAGTTAGGGTTTTTTGTCTATTTTTTTTTTTTTATAATGCCTAGGGCAACACTTCAAGGATCTCAGTCATAGTCAGATGACTTTGTTTAAGCTTTCAACTTTCTAGAGATGAGAGGCCATGTTTTCTTTCCATATATTTGTGTTAGATTTTAACCCTCAAGGATTATTGAAGCACTCATGAACACAATTGAATTACTTTGAGATTGGTTCATCTGGTTTTGAGTTTTCGATATGTTACTAGCACCTGAGGATCTCCTTTCTTTTTTCTTCATGCTTGACTGAATATTTAACAACTTTCTAAATCATACTTTCACATTATTTGTGTATGTGATGAAATAGGGTATCTGCTTATCATCTTGGTCTTCAATATTACGAGAATCATTTCCAGGTGAATGTCACATTCACTTAAAAGTGATAAGGAAATTTAATGATCTAACAAAATCAATTGTATTCTATTTATAACATAACAACACACATTTCTTAAGGTAGAGTATTTTTATCATGTTGGTATCCTGCAACAATGGAGGAGATATACAAAGAGAATACATAAATTATTAAAATGAACAAGATGTGGCCAGAAAAGTATGAGAAAATCCAATAAACAATATGTTATCAGATGCCAAAGAAAGCTAGAATTTAAGTAAGAGTCGTAAACAGAGTTAAATGCCACACAGTACTCAGATTTTACAAGAAGAGAAAATTGTATATTTCATTTGAAATATTAAGATCATTGGCCACTGTGGACTTTAGTAATAACAGGTTTGATGTTTCTGTGGGAGGAAACGTCATACTAATTAGGGTTAGAAAATAAAAGGGGAATAAATGAGCAGAGGCAATGAGTAAGAATTACACTTTAGAAATAAATACTTGGCCATCGAGGAAAAGAGAAAAATTGTGAGGTAGTTGGAATCCATGATTGGGATAAGAAGAGATTTGTGTATTTTAATTATGGGAGAGACTAGTAATTCCAAGAACAAAGAGGCTGTAGAAAGGGAATACTGTTTATTAAGGAGAGAGATGGCATCACTGATGAAGTGAGTTACCTAAGGAGGCAGTGGGCAGTGGACATTGGAAATAACCTTAAAGTTGTCTGAGAATTATCAAGGCACATTAAGGCCGTGATTTCAGAGGTTACATAACCATGGAAGAATCCAGTATTCGCTTACCTCAAAAGCATTTTCCTTCTACTTACTTAATATATAAACCTTGACTTAATTAGAATGGCAATATGCCCTACTCTTGAAGGTCAGTATAGTCATTATTGATTTAAATTAGCCATAGGAATATCTCTTTTTTCAAGATACTTATTTTCCTAAGTTTTCTTGTAGTTTTCATCAAGAAAGCAGAAACTTAGGTCTTCTAAGGAGCTATTGTGTATGCTTTTGCTTTACTGTTAAAAATAAATAACTAAAAGACTGATGATGAGTCCATGAGGCAAGAATCAAAAGACTAAAAATCAACAAAAAGAGACAGAGTTGGGAGATCGATGACCTCAAGGTCTTAGGTAATTTTTTGTAAACTCTTGTACCACATCTAAAGTCTCTGTTAGTTGTTTTCAGCCAAAAGTTATCTATAAGCAAAGATAACTGATTCAAGCCATACAAATATTTTTTTCTCAATATTTGTTTGCTATGTTACACAGTATTAACCAGTTGATTTGAAAGTGTAGCATATGGTAAGTAGTATTTCTACTTCAATATATTACAGAACTTTGAACTTTAGGAAAATATGTCTCAAAATACCCCAGGTTTCACCACTTTATATAATTTTGGTCACGCAAGGAAAATATAGTAAAATTGGTAATTAGTAACACCCATTAGGAAAAGTATTGTAATTGTTTTGTTCTTGTTGCCTAGCTTCTCATTACTTACATTGCTGAGATTCACTAAATATGTTCAATAAATCAATTAAATATAACCCATTTACTTCATTTTATAAGAGACATGCTCTAAAATACTTTAATTCCTCAAGATGTATTGATTCTTCCTACTTAAACAACTTTTGTTAGATATTATTTTCACTCATTTCATAAAAACTTTTTTTGTTACATAGTAGTTAGCTATTCATGTAAACAGCTCTGCTATCAGAATGACTTATGAAACTTACTGAACCCAGTAAGTTCCAGTCAATTGGATTTAAACAGTAATAATGGACACAACTTCCAGTTCATATCACCAAGTAGGAAATTTTACACTCTCCACTACTTCTCATTTTCCTATCTTACAGGCTAGAATAAGGATGGCATGCTGGCGAGTTAGCTTTGACCATGCAGAATAGAAAAACGCTCTAAGAGATCTGGATGCTGGATGACCTCACTGGAGCATTACCGCCTATTTGCCCTGTTTCTTTTCAGCTGTCTCTTCCAATGCTAAGCCATATGCAAGCCTCTTCTAAATTCAGGTGCCATTTGCTGAAAGACGACGAAGGAAGGCTGTAGAGAAATCTTGAAAAGCTGAGTATTTTCTCCAAGGAAACTACATTAACCTGGAAGTGACTAGATTATATTGGATCTAAAATGGTGGTGTTATTCATCCACTTTCTACCAGAAATGGAGGTCCCTGATGAAATTATAGTCAGCACAAAAATATAGTTAGATAGAAGGAACAAGTTCTAATATTTGATAGTTCAGTAGGAAAAGTATAACTAACAATAGTCTCTGTATATTTCAAAATAGCTGGAAAAGAAGAATTATAATGTCCCTATCAACAAAAAAGACAAATATTTGAATATCCCAATCACTCTGATTTGATCTTTACACAGTGTATACATGTATCAAAATATTACATGTGCCTTCCAAAATATGTACAACTATTATATGACAATGAAAACATTTAAAATAAAGTGAGTATGGTGAGAATTTCTGAACATCTGAAGTGGCTGTGGGCTCTAAACCATATTACCATATAATAGATAATCTACTGAATTTAAAGACTGCTGTTCTAGCAATGTTTTGTTTTATTTTGAGACAGTGTCTCGCTCTGCTGCCCAGGCTGGAGTGCAGTGTGGTGCAATCACAGCTCATTGCCGTCTCAAAGTCCTGGGCTCAAGTGATCTTCCTGCCACAGCCTCCTGAGAAGCTGTGGCTACAGGTGCACACCTCTGCACCTGGTTACCTCTGTGTTTCAAACATGGGTGTGGAAGACAAAGAGGCAAGACCTCTGCCTCAAAGGGAGGGCTAGTAAGAGAGAAAATAGAGCACAAATGTGTAATTGACATTCATTCTGGAAAATATTCTTAATAAAAATGTAAATTCTTATTATGGTTTAGGAGGTTTAGAAGGTTTAGGAGGTACACCCAGGGAGAAATTAATTAAATGCAGAAGAATTAGAAGTGTCTTTTGAATCTAATTACTTCAAGTATTTTCAACAACATTGCCATTAGTTGGGAAAATGCTGTTTCAATCCTATGTGCCATCCTTTTATTAGAGTGACGCTCAATGGAAGAAAGTTCAGAGCCTCCACTTTTGGAGGCCGCCTTGGAGCTACCTGGAAGAAATAATTTCTGTTGTGACTTTGAGATTAACATGTAATTAATTGTGTTGTGTTTGTTAATAGTAAATAATTATGGTTTAATAAAATACCCTAAGTATCACGTCAAATATAAATTTCCTTAGAAATGAGACTAAGCACATTTCTATAAACGAGCTGCTTTAATTCCTGTATTTAGTGGCAGCTGTGTTAAAATGGAGGCTCCTTTGAAGGATGATCTTGACAGAGACCAGATTCTGGAATGTTAAAACATAGCATAGGAAAAAAAACAAAAAAAACAAAAAAAAAAAACAAAAAAACTCCCTGCCTATCTGTGCCTGGAACTCTGATTGAGATTTTTTAGATTTTCCTGGGTGCAACAGAGGATACATTGCTTCAACGCCACGTGCCAAATTTAAACCAATAACAACCATTCAAACATACAATCTCTTAGCCTTGTATAATGTTTATGAAGAATCTAGAGGTGATTATACCCACTTAATTTTCCCCCTGTTTGTCTTAAATAGGAGATAGATAAAGGAGGAAAGGGAATCTGAGTGTTGCATAAATGTAACGATAAGGGAAATAACATGCACAGATTGTGACACTCCACTTGGAAAAAAATCCAAACTAATTTTGTTCTATTTCTTCTAAGCCATCTGAGAGCCTTTCTACATTTACCCATACAGACTAAATTACACTGTGATTGAGTTTATGGAAAGATAGCAGCACATATGTAGATGAAAGCACAGACAGATATTTATGAAAAACTGGGTTTCTGTAAAAAAAAAAAAAGGGAAAGTTGGTGGTTATTTTGAGGTATATTAGTTAATGTTTAAAAATGGAAACTTTAAAGAATATGTCACTTCTTCAAACATGCCACTTTTCCTCAAAAAGAGAGAAACAAGTTTGCCATTATAGTCCGTTGTTAAATGTTGGCTTTGGCTGGTGGAGCCTTTTGTCTTCCCAGCTGTATGAATCACCTCTACAATATGTCCCTTTTGTTTGCATACTGGGATTCAGTGCCTGTCTGGGGGTGGGGGAAATGTGTGGAGAAAAACCTGTTACTTTGTTACCCTAGGACCAGATTGTTTCAAGTCTGTGTGTGCATATTTTATTTCAGAGTCTTTCCTTAAATCTTGGCTTTCTTTCTTTCTTTCTTGCATATTTCTCCCCATCCTAAAAGAATAAACCTAGTTTTGAACCAAAAATAAGTTACATGATATTAATAAATCAAAATTTGTAAACCCCTTCTGTTTACTCTTAAAATTGTCAGCGAAAAATAGAAAATATACTGACCTTTTACGTTTCACTCGCAAGCGTATCTAATCCTCTCTTTATAAAATGCACTTCCATTTGCTAGTATGTAATTATAAGTCTCCATTTTTATGGGCGTGCAATCTGTGTCTATATTTACATATAGACAGTTTATGTTAATTACAATTTGTACATGTATGGTATATATACATTCACTAAGATGAATGTGTTCTAGGCATTTCTGTGAGCATTATTTTTGTTAAATTCTTTTGGAGTTGGCACCGATATCACCACTTCAGATATGGAAACTGAAACTTGGAAAAGTTAAAGGGAATTTATCCTTGCAGATAGCTATGTAACATTACTGTTCATCTGCATAAAAACAACCTGGTACAGAGGGAGAGGCCAGACCGGGCTCTGGTGGGAAGTGGAGCCTTATTTGAATCAAGGACAATATGAGTCAAAATCATGATCTTTAGATTAAACCAAGATGCCAACACATTTTAAGTCTGAAATGTTCTTTTTTTGTTCACCCAAAATAGAAAAGAAATGCTTTAAAACATTATTTTATAGAACTAGGTCTGTCTCATAATAGAAATTATATTTCGTTAACATTTTCTTTTTTTGCCAGTTAGGAATCAAGCTATTTTCCCATTTAGATGTTAGTCTACCCATGACATATTTTTGTTGCAAATATTGTAATTTAAAAAGTCATATGTGTTTACTATAGCAAATCTGCAAAATATCTAAATGTACAAATAGCCCTGATACTAATATATAACAACTGTGAAATTCTTGCCTTATATACTTGCAATATTTTTGCAATGCATGTGTGTCTGTGTGCACATTTTTTTCTTTTAAAAATTATGCTCAGGAAGAGAAGCAATTTGGTTATTAATATATGAACTTTTAAAATATTATTATTGTAAAATAGGTTTTCTTTGCAGCATAGTATTGCATTGTAGGATTATACATCATTTTTTCTAGCCAAGCTTTTATTTTGTGAAACTATATGTTAAGTTCAATTTTTCCATTTTATGAATTTTTATTTGAATATTTCACACCCTTTCCAACACAGAAATGTTTGCAAGTGCCTGTTTGCATACTTTCAAAAGTGTTGGGTGTTAGTAATTATAAAGAGTTTGAAAATTAGATAAGCAAAATATAACATTTTAGTTTTAACTTGTATTTCATTACCAGTATAAACAAATTTTTCATTTGATTCTTTTCATCTCTTGGTGGATTCAGTCACCTACTTTCATTCACTTGGTTATGTTCATTCATTCTTTTAAAGTATGCAGATTTACGGTTTATTTGCAGACCAGGTTCCGTGCAGTGGGAAACATACTTTGTCCTAGCCCACACAAATCTTAAAGCCTCACAAGCCTGATAAGCAATGAACATAAACACAAATGTACTTTTTTAATTGCAATTTTTTTCAAAGTACCCTTGAAGAAGTGAACATGGGCTGTGATTGAAAAGAAAGGCATACTTCTTAAAACAATGTTATTTCTATTTGAATAGACAAAATATGTGTGTGCACAACATTTAATATATAAAAGTAAATTGACCCTGTTTATTTTACCCTATGAAAGTAACTCTCCCAATTTTTTTAAAATCTTATTTTCAAAGACAATCAGTATTTATTTTCTCTATATCTTTATAGAGATAACTATGTGTGTCTGCGTGTTTCTCTGTAAGTATGATTTTTTTTTAAATGTAAAAATACTCACTATTCCTGACAATTTTTACTTGGAGACTATTCTGATCAGTATTTGTAGAGCTGCCTCATGTTTTTTTAATGGCTACATATATTCTATATATTTTTTACTATATGGATACAACTTAAATTAGATAACTAATGCCCCATTAAAATATTTTCTTTTATTTGACCAATGGGTTTGAATTCTGTAGTCATATCTTAAGCTATATTCTCTGTTGTTATGTTATTTTTCTTTTCTGTTACATTGTATCTTCTTTATTTTGTTTTGTGGTAATTTATGCAGCATATATTGTTTGGGTAAATACATGTAAATATACAGCTAATTATATATGCTAATATTCCATTTTTAAAATAGTATCATTATCTTACTAGTAAAGAGTAATGAAGTTCATATATTTTTACATAATTTCTTTTCTTTACAACTCAATTTTTACTTATTACAAGTTTTTTAAGTGTTTACATTTCTATAATGGAATACATTTACACTCCTATTATTTTGTTATTCCTATATATGATTTATTTTGACTTTAACTGCAGAGTAAATTTCTTCTCAATTATTGTTTATCATATACTTTCTTTAGAGCTAACTATTTTTTACCGCATACTTTTTCTCAGAGTTTGTTTTTATTTTTAAATTTATTTTCAAATTGACAAGTAAAAATTTTATGTATTTATGGTAGAAAACCTAATGTTTTGATATATGTATACATTATAGAATGGCTAAATAGAGCTATTTAACATACACATTACTTCACAAACATATTTGTATGTGTGTACAGTGAGAAAACTTAAAATCTACTCTTCTGGCAGTTTCCAAGTATACAATGTATTAGCTGTAGGCACCGTGTTGTACAATAGATTTCTTGAACTTATTCTTCCTAATTCAAATTTTGTGTTCTCTAACTAACATCTTATCAATCACCTCACCCCAAGACTGGTAATCACCGTTTTATTCTCTGTTTCAATGAGTTACACTTTTTAAGATTCCATATATAAGAGAGATCATGTGGTACAGTCATGCATTGCTTAACGATGGCATATGTTCTGAGAAATGTGTTGTTAGGGAATTTCATCATTGTGCAAACACTATGGAGTGTACTTCCACAAGCTTAAATTGTATAGCCTACTGCGGAGTAAGCTATGTGGTATAGCCTATTGTTCTTAAGCTACAAGCCTGTACACATGTTACTCTACTGAATATTGTAGGCAATTGTAACACAATGGTGAGTTTTTGTGTATCTAACCATATCTACACATAAAAAAGTTACAGTAACAATAATGTATTATAATCTTATGGGACCACCATGGTATATTTGGTTTGTCATTGACTGAAACACCATTATGTGGTGCATGACTCTATTTGTCTTTCTGTGTCTAGCTTACTTATTTCACTTAAAATAATGCCTCCAGGTTTATCCATATTGTCACAAGTGACACTATTTCCTTCTTTATATTTCTTAACACTGAAGTGTTCCATTATATATATATATGCCACATTTTCCTCCAAATTTGGAAAGTTTTCTGCTATTATTTCTTTAAACAAAGTTTCTGCCCTTTGTCTTTCTCTTTTTTTACCTGAACTATCATTTGATATTTATGCTTTTGATGCTCTTCCATTAATCCCATCACTTTTCTTCATTCATTTTCATTTTCTTTTTTTTTCTTCTAACTATATAGTTTCAAATTACTTTTTACTTCACAGATTTTTCTGCCTAATTTTGCTTTTGATATTTTCTACTTGATTTTTCATTTTATGTTACTGTATTTTTAGCTCCAGAATTTCTTTTTTTTTTTATCTCTCTGTCATATTTTTCATTTTGGTCAGTTACTGTTTTCTGAATATCATTGAATTTTCTTTCCATATTTGCTTGAATGAGACTGAGCTTCCCTGAAACAATTTCTTCAAATTCCTGTCAGGCAGTTTTCTTTTGTTGTTGTTGTTGTTGTTGTTGTTTGTTTTTTTGAGACAGGCTCTTGCTCTGCTGCCCTGGTTGGAGTGCAGTGAAACGATCCTGGCTCACTGCAGCCTTAACCTTCTGGGTCCAAGCTATCCTCCCACCTCAGCCTCCCAAGTAGCTGGGACCATGGGCACTTGCTACTACATCTGGCTAGTTTTTTAATTTTTTGTGGAGACGGTCTCCCTATGTTATCCATGCTATATTTCCCTTTTTTTTTTTATGTTTCTTATTGCCTTATGTTGAGCAGTCTTCTCCTCCAGACTTTAGAAGCTAGTTTTGTTGTAGAAATAGCCTGGTAAAGGCTGTAGAAAGAGTCTTTTCTCTAATGTAATTCAAGAATTACCGAGAATAGAGCTGCCTCATTCTTTTTAATGGCTGTATATATTCTATATATTTTTTACTATATGGATACAACTTAAATTAGATAACTAATATCCAATTAAAAATATTTACTTTTATTTGACAAATGGGATTGAAATCTGTAGTCATACCTTAAGACTCTACTGTATTTAAGAATTACAATAGAGAAAGTAGTTCATGCAGAGCCAGCTGTGGCTGATGGGGGTTTTATTAGTACTAACATCAGTCTTCCCAAAGCTTGTATGTTAGGAGTTTTTCAAAGGCAGTTTGTGGGAGGGGGGGGTGGGAGGGAAGAATGGCAGTGGCCAGGTAACAGGTGCTTGCTTCTGATTGGTTGGGGCAGAGATGAAACCATAGGAGGTCAAAACTGTCCTCTTGGGGCAGAATCACTTCTGGCTGGGGCCACAGGAGCAGAGTTGGCAGGTCCAGGTGGAGCTATGGGTGTCAAACATGCAAAAAAAAAAAAAAAGATTAAAAAGAAAGAAAGAAAATATATCTCAAAAGGCCAATCTTAGGTTCTACAATAGTGATGTTATTTGCAGGAGCTATTAGGGAAGTTGCATATGGCTGACAGTGGTTTATGTCTGCATCTTAGCAGGGTTAGGGCTCCTCTGCTCCTCTAGCCTGGCAACCTCTCATTAGCCTACACAGGTGGTTGAGTTTTGGGGAAAGGCTATTATCATTTAAACTATGAACTAAATGTCTTCCAAAGCTAGCTCAAGAATAATCAAAAGCAGCTTGGGGGCTAAAGCCATGAGGACAGTTGGGCTAGATTAGATCTTCCTCATTGTCATTACCTTCTTGCTGCTGATAATTTTGCAAAGGCAGTTTCAGCACCTATGCAGCGGACACTAATGGCATGGTACTGGTGGCACAGGCATCCCTACTATTGCATTTGTAACAGTATGCAAAAGTGGATGTTTGTGAAACAGTCCGGAGCTGACAGTAGGAGAACAGATATGTGCAGAGAGACAATGACTCTGGGGTTAGGGCAAAACTTTATAGTAGCTCAACAGGGGCTGCTTCTTGCAGGAGAGATGTGCAGTCACATCTTTTTCTCTGGAGTTTCCTAGTGGGAATAGATGTTGATTACCTAAGTGACAAAATATGACAGTGTTTCCTGTGAAGCAAGACACTGGGGACCACTGTGATTTCTGCCTTGTGGCCGATAACTAGGGGCCTTTGTTTTTCTTCTTTGTTCCTAACCATTTCCTGGCGTCTCAGATATGCTGATCTCACCAGTGATCATTTTCATTGTGAATCTATTTAGTTTGTTTGTTTTTACTTTTCTGTATTGCTGTAGCTTCTTAAATGGGCCCTTGAGGTGTCTTGGTGATATTTTGGTTTTTGAACAGCTGTCTGTCTTTTTTGTGGTGAAGACAAAGTCTGGTATCACCTACTGTACTATCTTGATGATGCCACCATTTGATCTTTTCTTATGTAATTTTAACCATAGAGTTAAATATAATCAATAACTTCTACCAAGCTTTTATTTGTCTTTTCTCATTTTTAGCAACAAGAACAGCAACAAGACAAGAACAAAAATTTTCTTGAGATTTTAATTAGGCTTACCTTGAATCTACAGATTAAAGAATGATCAACTTAATGATATTGAGTCTTTCAATCCGTAAACACCATAATGCTCTGCATTTATTTGGAAAAACCCTTACTTTCTTTCAGCATCATTTCATAGTTTTTAGTGTTCTAGTCTTACACATATATTATTAAATCTATTCATAAGCACTTTGTGCTTTTTAATTCAAATTTAAATTATATATATAATTTTTTTCTATTTCAATTTCTATTTCTTCTTTGCTACAATGTAAAAATGTTATTTATTTACTTATTTATTTATTTGAGACAGGGTCTCACTCTGTCACTCAGGGTAGATTGCAGTGGCACAATCATGGCTCACTGCACCCTCGGCCTCCTGGGCTCATTGATCCTCCCACCTCAGCCTCCCATAGATGGGACAGCAGGCATATGCCACCACACTCAGCTAATTATTTGTAGAGATGAAGTTTTGCCGTGTTGCCTAGGTTAGTCTTGAACTCCTGGAATCAAGCAATCTGCCTGCCTTGGCCTCCCAAAGTGCTAGAATTGCAGGCATGAGCCACCATGCCTGGCCTGATTTTAAAATTGACTTATTTCCTGTGATCTTGCTAAACACAGTTATTTGTATTCACGTATTTCTTTTAATCTTTTGGAAGTGCCTATTTAGATAATTGTGGTATGTACAAATATAGACTATTGTATTTATTTTATTTTAATCTGTATGCCTTTTAGTTTTTTTTTCTTGCCTTATTTGATAAGTTGGATATGATAGAAAAATTCCTTGAAAAACACACCCTATTAAACTCATTCAGAAAGAACTAGAAAATGGAAATAGTTTTATATCTATTTAAAAAATAGACATATAGTTAAATATTTTGGCTAGAACCTCCAGTATAATGTTGGTTAGAAGAAGTGAGAGCCAACATCTTATCTTTCTTTCTGATATTCAGAATAATGCATTGAATCTCTTACTCTTAAATATATTAGTGGTAGGTTTATTTCTGATGTTTTTATTAGGACAAGGGAGTTTCCTCTATTTCTTGTGCACTGAGAGATTTTCTTATCATGGGTAAATATTGATTTTTTCCAAATATTATTTCTGTATTTACCAAGATAAGTTAAAGAAAATATGTTCATATGGCAAATTGTATCAATGTATGTTTTAGTTAGTGTTTTCCAGGGTGACAGAATTGATAGAAGGTATATTTAGAGAGACGCATGAGAATGTATTTATTAGGGGAATTGTCTCACTCAATTATGGAATCTGAACAGTTTCATGATAGCCCATCTGTAAACGGGAGGACCAGGGAAGATAGTAGCATGGCTCAGTCCAAGTCTAAAGCCGTAGAACCAAAGAAGCTGATGGTGCAACTCTCAGGCTGAGGCTGAAGGCCTGAGAGTCCAGGGGGCTGCTAGTGCAAGTCCTAGAGTCCACAGGTCAGAAAACGTAGAACGTTTTCATACAAGGACAAAAGTAGGAGGGTATCCTGGCTCCAGAAAAAAATAAAAATAACAAGAATTTACCTTTCTCTGTCTTTTTCTTCCATTCAGGCTCCCAAGTGGGGAACTTATACTAGGTCTACTGACTCACATGCATTTTCTCCAAGAACACCCTCACAGACACACCTGGAGAAGCCCAATCATTCTAATCAAACTAAAAACCATGTGGAATTCCCTTTCAGCAGAAAAGGAATGAGTTCAGTTCCTACTGAAGCACTGAGAATAAATGACTTTATCAGCTCCCTGAGTATTTCTTAATTCAGTCAAGTTTCATCCAAAATCAACCATCACAACTTATTTTAAAACGGTTGAACTAGCTTCATATTCTTTAGATTAGGTCCTGTTTGTTCATGATGTATTGTATTTTTGTATAGAGCTAGATTTTATTTAAAATACTGTGAAGGTTATTTGAGCCCGTGTATATTAGGGATATTGTTCTAATTTTTCATTCAATATCTTTCTCTAATTTGGTACCAAGTTAACATTGGCCTCATAAAATGAGTTGAGTGGCATATTCTGCTGTATATTTCGAAAAACTTTTTGAAGGATGTATACTATTTTTTTCTGAAAGATTTGTTTAAGCTTCCCAGTTAAGCCAGCTAGTTTAGAATTTTGTGTGTTTATGTGTGTTTAACACATTTCACTACCCATTCAATGTTTTAAATACAGAATTATTTCAATATCTAGTATTTTTAAGTGAATTTGGTACACTGTGTCTCCAAGATTTTGTCTATTTCATTTAACATCAAACTTATTGGCATGAAACTTTTCATAATATATTTGTTGTTATGTGTTAATGTAATAGAGCTGTCACGATATCCCATCTTTAATTATTGACATTAGCAATTTATGTCTTTTCTTCATGACTATTCTGAAGAGAGATTTATCAACTTTGTGATCTTTTAATAAAGCTAATATTTGTTATACTAATTTTTCTCCATTAGTTTGTTTAGTTTTTTTACTCATTTCTGCTCTTTTTTTAACCTTTCCTTCTGATCGTTTAAAATTTAGTTTATTCCTTTTCTGACTTTCTTAAGTTGGAAGCTTTATTGCTTTGAGTCTGTGCTTATTTTTTTTACTGATATAAATTTTTCTCTAAACATTAGTTTCACTGCATGTTACAACTCTGAATTATTAAAATTCTTTAAACATTAGTTTGCTGCATATTACAACTTTGAATTTTAATTTAACTAATGTTGTCTAATTTGTTTATTATATTTTCCTTGATTCATGGATTATTTAGGGAAGTATAGTTTAATTTACAAATAAAGACTTTATATTAAAATGTTTTTTAAAAAAATATTCCACATCTAATTTATTTAGGTTCAGGAAATAAAATTAGTATTATTTAATTCTTTTAAATTCCGCATGATTTGTTTCTCTGCCCAGGACATAGTCTATACTGCTGAATGTTCATAAACACTTTAAAAGAATGCATATTCCTCTACTGTTGGTAGAATACTTTATAAATGTCAGTTACAACAAACGGATTAAAAATATTCATCAAATTTGTTATGCACTTTCTGATTTTATTTCTCTTGTTATATAAACTATTGAGAGAAGAGTGTTGAAATCTAACTGTTTTCAATTCAAAGAGTTTTTCCATTTTGTATTTTGAAGCTGTGATAAGATTCATACATTCATATGTTTTTGTTATTTTGATGAAATAGCTCTTTTATCATTATGTTATGTCTTCTTTTATCCCTGGTAATATGCCTTGTCTTTTTTGCCTTACATGAATATAGCCACTCAGCTATGACTAGTTTTTTTCATAATATAACTAATTTCATTCTTTTGTTTTACTCCTATTTATGGGTTTTCACATAAGTATTTTTTTCTTGTATGTTTTTCCTTTTTTTGTAAGCAGCACATAGTTTGATACTCTTTTATATTTAATCTGATTATCTATTTTGTATAATTTATATGTTTCATTCATTTACACTTAATGTAGTTGTTTTGACTTTCATTTTTTCTATTCTTCTGCCTATTTTTGGAAAAACTCTTTTTATGATTCTATTGTCCCACTATTGATTCATTTGTCGTACTTTATTTATATTTTTATGTGGTTGCTTTAGGATTTACAGTATACATCTTGAAATTACTATAGTCTTTCTTCAATATTATTACACTTCACATATATTATAAGAACCTTACAACCATGTTATTTAATCTTTACCATATTCAGTGTTTTTGTTGTTATATATTCTACTGCTTGCTATATTTGTTATAAAACCAATAATCATTGTTAGAATTTTTACTCTGTACAATTGTCTTTTAAGCAGAGAAGAAAGACTTAAATGTGCATTTTATTCATATGCTGAGATTTTTAATACTTCTGGTATTCTTCACTTTTGTGTAACCATTTACTATTATGCTTTCTTTATGAAAATCATTCTTTGCTGTTCCTTGTGGTGTAGATGCTCTGGTAATTAATTCTTTGAGGTCTTGCTCTTGTTGGCCTTAGAAAAAAGTTTTTTTTTCTTTTTTTTCTTTTTTTGGAATGTATCTTTGCTGGGTTCTGAGTTGACAGGATTTTTTTTTTTTTGCCAATATTTCAAAGATATTACTATTGTCCTCTGGGCTACATAGTTTCTGATAAGAAATTTACTGTAAGTCTTATATTTTCCTTTCTGTATGTATTATTTCTTTTTAATTTGGAGGTCTTCAAGGTCTTTCCTTGCCTGTAGTTTCTATCAGTTTGACTAAAATGTCCCTTGGTGTGTTTTTCTGTACGTATATATTTTTTATTTTCTTTGATCTTCTTAAATTTAAGGTTTGTTATATTTTAGTACTTATGGAAGATTCTCAACAAATGTATCTTTACCTCTGTTTTTGCTTGTCCTTTCTCTACTGCTAAGCCTTCAGTTATATGTATGTTAGACCATTTGATAGGTCTTTAGCTTTTGAATTTTCTTAGTTTTGTTTCTTGCTATTACCTTTTCTCTTTACATTTTAGTTTGTGTAGTTTTGGTTGACCTTCCAGTTCACCATTATGTTCTTACTGGGTTAATTATGATGATTAACCTATTAAGACATTTTTATCTCTGATATTCTGTTTCTATATTTAAAATTTTTAGTATTTTCATTTTATACTATGTTGTAGTTTTCATATTTCTGCTGAAATTCTTTAAATTTATGCATGTTGTTCACCTATTCCATTGGATAGTTCAACTTATTTAGACTAAGTTTCTATGTGGTAGTCTCAGCTTCTGAGCCTTCTCTGAGCCTAATTCCATTGACTGCTTTTATCTTTTCAGAAGAGATTTGGCTTCTGTCACTTGACTTTTTACTGGTCTTGTAACTTTCTGCTAATGCTAGATGCTTCATTAAAAGAAGCGGTAAATATAATTTATAACCAAATAATTTTATAATTTACAATCCAAATGCCTATTTTTGTCAGCCTGTTATTGTGGGGAGTTGAGTCAATGCAGCCATTAGTTAGATTAGACTTTTGTGCTCTTTTAGTGCACTAGAGACAAAAAAATGTGTTCATATTGTAGGCTAATGTTGTCTTGTGTTTAGTATGAAACCTGAAATACTTGAATTTTTTTCTTGGGGTTCCCTCTTCCACCATCAGGTTTTACCAGGTGCTTCAAATTCGTGCCCTAGAATAGGGCATTCTTCGGCCTTATCTCCTCCCTCAGAGAGAGGCTGCTCTTGCTTGCTATTTGATGTGAGATTTTTTATCACTGGGAAAGCTGAGGAAATTTTCTTGATTTTTGCTTCATTCTCCTAGGCAGGTTTTGTTTACCTGTTTGGTGGGTGCAGCCTTTTCAGTTTTTCTGCCCCGTATCCATAAAAAACTGACTTTTTCTCATATGACTAGGGTAAAGATCTTTTAAATTAGTAAATTTCTTGTAACTCTCAAAATGGAAGTCATCTACTTTGTATCAGTGCAGCATCCTTGGCCTGAGTGGTTTTGTGTCTTCCCCCTAATGTCAAATGGGTTTGGGTTTTATCCCTCCCTGGTACAGCAGATTTTTGCCTACTGCCAGAACTGGCATGGTTTTCTGCTCCTCTTTCAGTTGCTTACGGCTTTTTTTTTTTTTCAGGGTGATCTGGGAAGTTCATAAGGTCTTATTCCTGTGTGACACAAAAAGCGGTTCTCTCAGGTCTTCTGCTTTACCTACATTCTTTCTTGTGACTACCGGTAGAGGCTCCAAAGAACTGGTAAACACATTCAAAATTTTCTTGTGATGGGGACTCCCAGAGATTCACAACTGTCACTCTAGCATCCATTAGGATTTTTAAAACTTATTAATATTTTGGGGTTCTTAAACTTGTTTTTATGACAATATCCCTTCCTCCTGAACTCTGGAAAACATGAAACTTCATTCTTAGCTTCTGCCTCTTCTTAGACGAACATGTTACTCCATTTATGTCAGTTTAGCTAGATTTATCTGTTGCCTCAACTCTAATGGAATCAAGAAAAATTATAACTTTGTAGATTATCTGGATTTTTATTATTATTAGGCTAGAATCAATGTTATTGCGCCTTGCATATCTTTTAAAAAAGTAGAAACTATAATTTACTTAGTATTTATTTTCTAACTTTTTTTCCTGGGCACTGCTAATTAACATTTTATCTCTTAATGCTGTTTTACTACCAGTGTCCCTGAAATATACCATGTGTTCTTGTTACATACAAATAATTGAATACTTTAGGGATTTGTATAGCCTTCATAATAAATAGTAGATAAAGTCTTCCCTATTGACACATTTGTTTTCTTTCATGTCCAGTTTTTTGTTTTTAAATTGCATTTTTGTATAAAGACAATGTTAGTTTCTTTTTAGTATTTCTCTTATAAGGTGAAATACTCCTTTGTCATTCATGCTCGTGGGAAGAATTAGGGCCATATTTTAGGCTAGGCAGAATTCTATCTATTCTTACCAAAGTTTCTTATGATGGAAGATTGTACTTATGTGAGTTAGTTTATCCTTTATTTCATCCTAATCTAGCAGAGATCAGCAACTCTTAGGCTATTCACGACTTTCCAATATTTTCCTTCATCTGTTATACCTAATTTAAGAAGTCAATGTGATGTGTTATTTAAGCCTGCTTTTCCTAATTCTCCATGTAGAAAAAAAAGGTACAGTGGAATTTTAAATATCAGCCTGGGCAACTAGTTCTTATTGTTCAAACTATGGGTTGTTGATTTTTTTCCCCTCTAAGTTTGTATGATGACGGCAAGCTTCTCTCCTAGCCTATTTCTATGCTTTTTATTTCACTTCCACTAAATTTGAAAGTTCTTTATAATGTGTGTTCTCTACAGATATATTAGTTTTCTATTACCGTGTAACAAGTTACCATGATTTCAGCAACTTAAAGAAAACTCCATAAATTTATTATCTTACAGTTCTGTAGGTCAGAATACTAAGCACACCTACAGTGAACTTTTAGTTCAGGTTATCATTGAGATTAAATCAAGGTACTAGCAGAGACTGTTATCTAAGACTCAGGGTTTTCCCCAAGCTTACTGGTTGTCAGCAGAATTGAGTTCCCTGCAGCTGTAAGACAGGTCATCAGTTTGTAGGATCACCCCATCCCTGCCATGTTTCTTTTTCCAAAACATGGTAGTTGTTTTTTTTTTTCATTTTGGATTCTAGAAGGAGAATGTCTCTGATGTTTTACCTTTTTCTAAAGACTCATCAGGTTGGGTCAAGCCCATTCAGAAAAATTTCCCTTTTGATAAAGTCAACTGATTAGTAACCTAATCATAGATGTAATGGTCTATCATATTCTCATGAGAGAATTAAACAGTGTATATGTACTGGGAGGCAAGAATTTGGTGAATGTCACAAAAGTCAGCCTGTGGCATAGATAGTCCCATCTACTATAGAAGATAAAACTTAAGTTTTATTTTCTCATTGATCAATTTATTTGGTATAATTTCTGAGTAAAGAAGAAGATAGCCTTTATTTTGAAACCAGAAGTAAGAAGTACCTTTCAAACATGAAGTTTATGAAGGATGTTTTCATAAAGCTTACATATAATTGGAGAAAGGAGAATAATAAACAGCCAGATTTTTAAAAAGAAATATATATAAAATTTAAGGAAGATTTGGCAGCACATGCTAAAAGCCTCAGATGTGAAAGAACATGGCATATTTAAGCAATGGCCAGAATTAAGTTAGGGAGTGAGTCATTTGCCATTGTCAAGGGAGAGCTTTCCAGAGACACTAAGTAAGCCTAACATAGGAACAAGCTTGAATGTTCCATGAATGCACATAAGACTGATATTATTGGATCAGAACTTGCTCTCTTGGAGTAAGGGGAGTGGCAGGGGGAGAAATCACAGTGGACTATATAGAAACAACCTCTGTATTAGGGTTCTCTAGGGAAACAGAATTAGTAGAAGATTAGATACATGGACTGATGACAGGACATTTATATCATTATAGAGGCTGAGAATTCCAGTGCTGTGCCATCTGCAAGCTGAAGAGTGAGGGAATCTGTTGGCATGGCTCAGTTCAAGTCTGAATGCATGAGAAACAGAGCAGCCAATGGTATAGCTCTCAGTCTGAAGCCAAAGGCTTGAGAACCTGGGCTGCTGGTGCAGGTCCTAAAGTCCAAAGGCAGGAAAACCTGGAGTTCTGGTTTCCAAGGACAGGAGAACATGAATGTCCCAGCTCTAGAAGAGACAGATAAAGAGAATAAGTCAGGGAGAGAAAAAGAATTTACCTCCTCTGTTTTTTCATTTTATGTGTTCCCTCAGCTGATTGGATGGAGCCCACCCACAATAATCGGGACAGATACTCCTTACTCATTCTATTGATTCAAATACCAATCTCTTCCAGAAACATCCTGATAGATATTTCCAGAAATGGGTATCTCTTAGTCCAGTCAAGTTGACAGGTAAAATTAACTATCACCACCTCATGAAGGATAATGTAACTACCGATTGGAATTTTGAATTTTATCTAAAGGTAATGGTACACAATAAAAATTTTAAACTGGTAGAAAGAACAGAATCAAATTAATGTGTTAAGATTATTTGGCCGATCCATAGATAATGAATTGATTAGAAAAAGGCAAGGGTGAAGACTATTGGAAGACTGTTACGGGAGGCTATTTCACAGTCTGAGAGAAAGAAAAATTAAGATAATTAGAACCAAGGTAGAAATTGAGTAAAGTGGATAAATTTGATGTATGATTAAACTCTTTGGTTTCCTCTATTTTGAAATTGAGTATTTTTTAATTCTTAGGATTTATTGGTCAGCTGCTTTTGTATATTAAAATGTATATATAATGTTATTGTAGCTGTTTTTGTCTGTTTACTATTTGGCTTCATATTTTGTTCATGATATTTTTTAATGATGTCAAATCAAAACTTCTTTTTTTGGTGTTAATTTTTTCTTATTTAGAAATTGTACCACCACCTGTACAGTCTTGATGTAAATTAAAATCTGTCAAAACCCTTACAGATACTATAATATGATTATATAACATGGCATAATTTACTCTGTATCTAAGTGAAATATCAACAAATAAAAATTATGCTATAGTATTATGCTGTCATGTGGGTATTCCAGTATAAGAAAAACAAAGAAACATATGTTTTTCATCCTGGACATTTGACTGATACAAAATCTCACTTTAAAGTTTTGGGTTTTCTTTCCTTTACTTTTGTTCATAAGAATAAAAGTTAAAATTAGGGAGGATTAATTTTACTTAATTATGTACAACATACACACAGTTTCTCTGATTTTAAAATACGTGTGTATTTGAAAACGTGAACTTTATTGATTAACACTAGATAACAAAATAAAGAAAAATCTCAGTTTATATTACATGGGTGTTTCTGGTACCTTGGGACTCACAAATTAAAGGTTACTATGATCTTCCGCATGGTGACCTTTAGAAAGAACTGAAAAGACTCATCTTTTCATTTAGGGCTTCACTTTGCAAATCCGTAAAGAATGGTCTAAGGTCAGGCTGAGAATCCTCAGCCCAAGAAGGAGGCAAATATATTTCCAATATTAACTGCAGTATTCTTTAAAAATGACAAAATAAGTCTAGGTATTATGAAAGTGACAAATGTGCCTGGATATTTTTCTCTTTTGAAAATTATTAACTTCAGATACTAACATCTGTGGCCATTAGAACTAAAAAGATGCTCCTCTCTTAGAGTTCTTTCTTTGAGTTCATAGATAAGAAGACCTCAGTTCTCTTTTAATTGGAGATTATTAATAGAAACATTTTTGATATCTCTGTCCTACTTCCACTTCACTCTTCTTCCCGAGGAAATAGCAACTAATCTATTGATAGAAAGCTTTCCATACTTCAGAACACTGCATGTACTAGGCATAGGTATGAGCCTGTCTCGCTCACAGTATCTGTATCAATAACAGGATGAAAGGAATAGTTATCTCTCACATTTATGGAGATGCTGCATGTTGAAATGACCTTAGGAAAGACTCTTTTGTAGAGAGAGAGAGAGAAGCGCTCAACAGTTTTCATTTGTCCTTCCAGGTTAGTTTTTGACCCTTCCCTGTCCTGTTCACCATCCTAGATCGTATTTTGATTCTTGTATTCTCTAATTTGCTCACTTGGGTTTGGTGATAGGATATTAAAAGGAGTGAGGAGAGTGAAATTAGACATTTATTGTCCTACTCTCCTCTCTTCTAGGTTGTATCCCCATCCTTACACTGAAGTGTACTGTTTCTCTCAAAGTTGCTTAACTTCTGTGATCTGTTCCTCTGGGTTTTAACAAGTTTTCCTCCTTTTGTCCTTTTGGACATGGTCTGGTAACAGAAGATGCTACTGAGCCTCGGGATACTTTCCTTTTTTATATGATACCCTTAAACCTACATCTTACACACCTCTGCTAATAAATAATCTTTTTAAAATAAAACCTCTTTTAGTTATGTTTGAGAGTGCCACCTCACGCAGGATGGCTGCTCTTTCATGCAGCTTTCTAGAAGGCAAAGTAGGTGTTTGAATCTAACTTCTGTCAGCATTGAGATTCTCTGTAGCTTACCAACTTGGGGAGTTTGGATTGTGTTTGATAACGAGAGAGCCTACTGATATGTTTAATTTAGAACAATATTTGCAGTGAGGCCTCACCCTCCTGAAGCTGTCGTTTAATGGTAAAGAAAGAGGGAAATGCCTTACAAGTTGAGGCTCTATTTCTCAACTTTCTCCTCTGCTAATAATTCCTACTCATCAAAGCAGGACTAAATGGACAATCTAGGACTAAAAGCCAGAAATGTAAGATTGGATACAAGGCTATACATGGTAAGAAAACTACTATCTCCTTAATAAAATGCAACTCAGATCCTCTCTATTGGTAAACTAAGAAAGATCTCCACATTAATGAGAAAGCCTGGCCCTTAATCTCCTTACTCTGTTTCCCTAATGACTGGTTTTACCTTCTCGCTGCCCTGGGCTTGGGACAAAGGGTGCCTCTTTTGCTTAGGTCCAAGTTCATGCTCTTTCTCCCTATTCCTAAAGTGCATTTGAGACTAGGTTAGTCTACTTTAGTTCTAGATAGTTTAAAGTTCTAGGATATATATATATATATATATATATATATATATATATATATAGAGAGAGAGAGAGAGAGAGAGAGAGAGAGAGAGATGTACAGTAGCATGCATCTATGTAAATATGACACAAAACATTTATCTCATCATTAGTTTGGGGAAATTTACAAGCATATTTTGACTAATTATCAACATGTCTAAATCTAGAAGAGACTTTATTTTGGGATGACTCTCAAGGATATCTGGAAATTTTAAAATTGATACACTACACTGGAAATTTACTCTTGGACATTTCTTATCCCTAGTTTAAAGTCTATATTATGCTCAATTTAGAATCTCAAAAATAGAAACCTCTTTCCAGCTTAATTCTGAGGCATTGCATTCATCGCACTCCACACAAACTTTTCTAAAGCACACCAAGTATTCTATCACTATGAGAACTTTATCTTTACTATTTCCTCAGCCCAGATCTTTCTGTTAGAAAAGTTGTCTTGGTGACTAACTCCACTTCAAAATATTATTGATCAACTTTTTCATAATCTAATCAAGAAAACGTCCCCTGAGAAAACCTCTCCTTCTGTAAATAAACAGTCCCTTTTAGCTGTTCTTGAGTCCTTTCCTCTGCTATTTTTCCTTCACATCACTTTCTCCATATTGTTGATTGATTAATTATTTGTCTTCTCCACTATGATGTATTTCTCCACATGACAGACTCATTTGTATTTCAAAACTAGAGTCTGGTACACAATAAATCTTTAATACATATTTGTAGAAGGCAGGGGTAATCCAATGTTCAGATACAGGCTGTCATTAGAAAAATGGTAATTCCATAACGATATTAAAGACTGAGAAGTAGCAGGATAGGTGTATTAATCAGAGTTCTCCAGAGAAACAGAACCAACATTATGCAGTGTGTGTGTGGGTATGTACATGTATTGGCTGACATGGTTGCAGAGGCTTGAAAAAAATCTAAAATCTCATGGGGTTGGCTGGCAGGCTGAAGATTCAAGGAATAGTTGCAGTTCCAGTTCAAAGGCAGTCTGCTGGAAGAATTCCTTCTTACTTGGGGAAGGTCAGTCTTTTTTCTATTAAGGCAGTCAGGCAACTGGATGGGGCCTCACCCTCATTATGGAGGATAATCTGTTTTACTCAAAGTCCACTGATTGAAATGTTAATCTCAGCCAAAATACACCTTGACAGAAACATCCAGAATAATGTTTGACCAAATATCTGGGCATGGTGGCCCAGACAAGTTGTCATGTAAGATTTACCATCTCATTTGGCTTGGGGCATAGCCATGATTATAGAGCTGCTGAGGTAGAGCCAAGAATATGAAATCAAATTAGCTTTTAACACAGGTTTTGCAAAGCAGTAGTAGTAGGCAAATGTAGTCATCATAAGCTAAGCTGTAATAACAAAATAATCTTAAAATATAGTGCCTCAGATAAAATGAGAGTGTGTCACTCTTTCCCATAACATTTCAGAAAGGCTAAGCAGATGCTGCTGTAACAGTTCATTCAGAAACCTAAGTTGACAGGATGAGGTTGGCACTACTCAAGTTCTGTTGTCAACATGCAGTATCTATTTCTGTACTTAAGGTTGCTTCTCTGATTATACTCATTGCAATGTGATATGATCTGGCTCTGTGTCCCCACCTAAATCTCATCTTGAATTGTAATCCTCACAGAGGTAGATGACTGAATCGTAGGGGTGGTTTTCCTCATGCTATTCTTATGATGTGAGTTCTCATGCAATCTGATGGCTTTGTAACTGACTGTTCCTCCTTCACATGCTGTCTCTCCTGTTGCCTTGTGAAGATGGTACTTTCCTCTCCTTCACCTTCTGCCATGACTGTAAGTTTCCTGGGGCCTCCCCAGCCATAAAGAACTGAGTCAATTAAACCTCCTTTGTTTATAAATTACCCAGTCCTGGGTAGTATCTTTATAGCAGTGTGAAAGTGGACTAACACCCAATAATAAAAAGAAGTTCACCAATGGCATGTTAATTTTTCCAGCCCATGGGAAGGGAGAAAATCTAGGACAGTAAGCTTCATCTTTAAAATAAATGACCTGGAAATTGAGTGCATCATATCCATTGATATCCTTTTGTTCCTGAACTTAGTCACTTGACACCTAGCTTGATGGGAGGCTGGGAAACATAGTCTCTAGTTGAGTAGATGTGTGCTCAGCTAACACTAAGTGGGGACAAATAATTACTAAGAGGATGAGTGAGAGAAAAATGCATCCTGAAGGATGGTTGGCACTTTTCATATTCTGTTCCTTTTGGTCATAAAAGTGCCTATGCTCACTCTTTTCCCATGAAATCATGCTCACCAAGGGAGAGTAGTATATGATAAATGCTAAAACAACTTTCCATCTGAGAAAGGGAAAAATGGAAGACATGACAGTTACAAGGTATTATCAATGTTGAAATCCTACTGAACAGAAATTACAAAAGTTATCCACTCTGACAATGAAATAAATTACTTTATCAGGCACTAGTTTTGATTTTTGGAAAGATATAATTTTGATCTTGGTTTTCTGTGACTTCTGACTTGGTCCTTTAGGAAGTTCTTCCCTGTTCTGTGGCTGGGACTACAGGCGCACACCACCATGCCCAGCTAATTTTTATATTTTTATAAAAGGTGGGGTTTCATCATGTTGGTCAGGCAGTTCTCAAACTCCTAACCTCAGGTGATCCTCTCACCTCAGCCTCCCAAAGTGCTGGGATTACAGGCATGAGCCACTGTGCCCAGGTGACCATAAACTTTTTTTTAAAAACATACTTGCCTTCATATGAATTTAGTTTCAATAATTTTCATGTCGCATTAACCTTACCACAGTTAATATTTTGACTTAATTATCTAAGCCTGTATTAAATACTGAATTCTGTTCTAGGATCCTTTCCTTTCTTCCTTGCGTTACTATTTGAAAAGACAGTAACCATTAATCTAATCTTTACCAGTAGGCTAGCTCCCATTTCTCTCCTTTTGAGAAGTGATCAAGAGAGATGCTGACAAATGTCTGGAGCATTATTTTCTATTGTGTGAGTTATACAAGCAGATGAATTTCCAAAACTTGCCTATTATTTATTGGACTATCCAACTGAGGCTAAAGACATAAAAATTTTCCTTATAGAATTCTAGTCTGTTCAATTTCTGGTATGCAAATGTATCAATTTTTGGCTGGGCCCTTTCTTATAACACCTTGTCAAATGCATTAAGGAAACGTCAAAACACTGCAACTTTCCGTTTTTATCTTTAAGCCTCAGGGTTACATGTGATCTACTTTTTAGTTATTGTAGGCAACAGTTTAAAATATTTGGACATGACATTACAAGGCTCATAGCTTTCAAGTCTGCAATATCTGTGTTCTTACTATTCCCTGAGCCAATGCCTTATATTTTAGGTTGTTTTAAATGGAAGTGTATTTTAATTTCCTATTTTGGTATTAGTTATTGAGTAGGCTAACTATTGTAGCAACATGACTCCAAAATATTATGGTTTAAATAAATCAGATATTTTATCTCTCTAAAAATAGTTCACAATGAGTGGATGAGATCTGGTTTAGAAGTCATCTAGGAACCTGGTTTTTCAGGGTGATTCTCCATCCTCAACATTTAATTTTCATCTCTGAATTTAAGTTCTAGAGTTTATTGTTTGCTTGGATGAGGTCCTTCCCTAGAAGATCTTGTGAATTAAGCCATCCTTTAATAATTCAGCATTCCTTTAATATTGGCTGAAACTACACAAATTGATCAGAGTATGAACAGGACCCATCTCTCAAGTGTTGACATTTCACTGAAGAAACACATTAAATTAAAAATGCATATCTTGAAAATTTTAAAATATCATTTTCCCAAAAATAATATTTTTCTTTCCCTTCACCAAGATCAAGCACTAATTTCCTTTTCTTGTGCATTTGCCTCTTTATGTATCCTACAACCTACAAAAAAATTATCAAGCGAGTGAATGGAACCTGCAAGCTATATTTCTTTTTCTACTTTCAGTTACAATTTCCTTGTTTCATATGAGCTATTCTGATGTTCTTTTCCAAGGAAAACTCTCCAAGTTGCTGTCAGATTCAGTGTAAAGAAAGGAGATGTGTAAGTGACAACACATGATGAAGGAAGCAAGCAAGTTCTACTGAAAATTCAAACCATGATTAGGTTTGTTATTTTGTGGCTCCCTCTCTCCCCAAGGGACCAACATATCACTTAGAAAATAGTGTCATAATTACACTCAAATTACATTAGAGCCACAAACACATCAGAGCAACATTTATCCTATCACATAGACTATTTTCAGTTCCTTTCTATTTTCCATTGACAAGAATTTTTACTCTCTATCACCTTGCAAAGGAACAAATTGTTTCCAGCTATACTTTGTATAGAATCCGTGATTACTATTTATTACATGTTCTCTTTAATGTGAAAAAAAGACATGTGTGTTTGGGTGTGTATGCGTGAAAAAGTTCACAAATGTATTGAAAATATGTGACTCAGCTAAAGCAGTGTTTAGAGGGAAACTTATAGCACTAAATGCCCACAGAAGAAAGTGGGAAAGATCTAAAATTGACACTCTAACATCACAATTAAAAGAACTAGAGAAGCAAGAGCAAACAAATTCAAAAGCTAGCAGAAGACAGGAAATAACTAATATCAGAGCAGAACTGAAAAATATAGAGATATGAAAAACTCTCCAGAAAATCAATGAATCCAAGAGCAGGGTTTGAAAAGTTTGGCATTGATAGACCACTAGCCAGACTAATAAAGAATAAAGGAGAGAAGAGTCAAATAGATACAAAAAAAATAATAAAGAGGATATCACCCCTGTTCCCACAGAAATACAAACTACATCAGAGAATACTACAAACACCTCTATGCAAATAAATTAGAAAATCTAGAAGAAATGGATAAATTATTGGACACATACACCCTCCAAAGACTAGACCAGGAAGAAGTCAAATACCTGAATAGACCAATAAGAAGTCCTGAAATTGAGGCAATAATTAATAGCTTATAAATCAAAAAAATCCTAGGACCAGATGGATTCACAGGCGAATTCTGCCAGAGGTACAAAGAGAAACTGGTACTATTCCTTCTGAAACTGTTCCAACAATAGAAAAAGAAAGACTCCTCCTTAACTCATTTTATGAGGCCAGCATCATCCTGATCCAAAACGTGGCAGAGACACAACAAAAAAAGAAAATTTCAGACTAATATCCCTGAAGGACATCAATGCAAAAATCCTCAATAAAATACTGGCAAACTGAATCCAGCAGCATATCAAAAAGCTTATCCAAAATCTCCTTAAGCTGTTAAGCAACTTCAGCAAAGTCTCAGCACACAAAATCCATGTGCCAAAAATCACAATCATTCCTACACATAAATAATATACAGAGTGTCAAATCATGAGTGAGCCCCATTCACAAGTGCTACAAGGAGAATAAAATGCCTAGGATTACAACCTACAAGGGATGTTAAAGACATCTTCAAGGGGAACTACAAAACACTGCTCCAGGAAACAAGAGAGTCACAAACAAATGGAAAAACATTCCATGCTCATGGATAAGAAGAATCAATATAATGAAAATGGCCATATTGCCCAAAGTAATTATGCTAAATTTCTAACTGGCTGCTGAACTGAATTAGATTGAACACTATCCTCATCAAGCTACCATTGATTTTCTTCACAAAATTAAAACAACACTACTTTAAATTTCATATAGAACCAAAAAAGAGCCTGTATAGCAAAGACAAGACAATCCTAAGCAAAAAGAACAAAGTTGGAGGCATCACGCTACCTGACTTCAAACTATACTCCAAGGCTACAGTAACAAAACAACGTGGTAGTAGTACCAAAACAGAGATATAGACCAATGGAACAGAACAGAGGCCTTAGAAATAATGCCACACATCTACAACCATCTGACCTTTAACAAACCTGATAAAAACAATGGAAAATGGATTTCCTATTTAATAAGTGGTGTCGGAAAGACTGGCTAGCCATATGTGGAAAACTGAAACTGGATCCCTTCTTTACATCTTATACAGAAATCAATTCAAGATGGGTTAAAGACTTAAATATAAGACCTAAGATCATAAAAACCCCAGAAGAAAACCTAGGCAATATCATTCAGGACATTAGGCATGGGCAAAGACTTCATGACTAAAACACCAAAAGCAATAGCAACAAAAGCCAAAATTGACAAATGGGATTTAATTAAACTAAAGAGCTTTTGCACAGCAAAAGAGCTTATCATCAGAGTGAACAAGCAACATACAGAATGAGAGAAAATTTCTGCAATTTATCCATCTGACAAAGGGCTAACATCCAGAATCTACAAGGAACTTAAACAAATTTACAACAACAAAAACAACAAAACTACAAAACCCATCAAAAAGTGGGTTCTGAAGGATATGAACAGACACTTCTCAAAAGAAGAAAAAAAAAAACAAGACATTTATGCAGCCAACAAACATATGAAAAAAAGCTCACCATCACTGTTTATTAGAGAAATGCAAATCAAAACCACAATGAGAGAATATCTCATGCCATTGAGAATGGCCATCATTAAAAAGTCAGGAAACAACAGATGCTGGAGAGGATGTTGAGAAATAGGAATGCTTTTACCCTGTTAGTGGGAGTATAACTCAGTTCAACTATTGTTGAACTGAAGACAGTGTGGTAATTCCTCATGGTTCTAGAACTGGAAATACCATTTGACCCAGCAGTCCCATTACTGGGTATATACCCAAAGGATTATAAATTATTCTACTATAGACACACACACATGTATGTGTATTGCTGCTGCACTGTTCACAATAGCAAAGACTTGGAACCAACCAAAATGCCTGTCAATGATCGACTGGATAAGAAAAATGTGGCACATATACACCATAGAATACTATGCAGCCATAAAAAAGGATGAGTTCATGTCCTTTGCAGGGACAGAGATGAAGCTGGAAACCATCCTTCTCAGCAAAGTAACACAGGAGCAGAAAATCAAACACCACATGTTCTCACTCAAAAATGGGAGTCAAACAATGAGAACACATGGACACAGGAAGGGGACCATCACATACTGGGGCATGTTGGGGGCTGGGGGTCTAGAGGAGGGATAGCATTAGAAGAAATACCTAATGTAGCTAACAGGTTGATGGGTGCAGCAAACCACTATGGCACATATATACTTATGTAACAAACTTGCATATTCTGTACATGTATCCCAGAACTTAAAGGATTATTTAAAAAAATACAAACACTATAAATATTAGAATTTCATTACCCTTTTGTTCTATTTAAAATTTTAATCATGTACCTGGATTTCTTTATTATTATAGTTATTTAAAATAAATTTAAAGATAAATAAAATAAAAATAAGGTTACAATAAAATTTGTAAAACAAAATATGTATATTTTGTTTGACAAATGAGTCTCTTTGCATATAAATTTATAATAAGTAAACAACTACCATATGGTAAACCACTTTAGTTCATACTATAGCATCAGATTTCCATGTTGGTGCTACAGCACAGCAATTTGATGACTTACAAGTTTTGATAAAATAGAGCTCCTCAATGTTATTTTTATGGGAAATAGCAAATAACTAGATATTTGGCTTATCTGTCATTGTATAGAAAATAAATAGTATAGAGTCTCAAGATTTGAGAAATATGTCAGCTTTTATGAAGTAATTGTAAGTTCATAAATTGATTTAGAATAACCAATATGTTCTAAGCATGGTAGTAGCTGTGGGGTATATACAAATACGTTGGCATAGGAAAAAGAGAAGCATATTTGAAAAGGAAGACATTTAGGTTTGGGTTCCTGATGGAACTCCATCGGGGAGATGTTCAGCAGACAGTTAGAAATTTAGCATATGGACCTCTGGAGACTTCAGAATTATGCATGTATGTAGACGAAATAAAGTCATGGAATTAGGTGAATTCTCTATGGCTAGAATGTAGAGTTGTAATTATTCAACACTTTTAACACTCTATTATGTGACAGCAAGTAAAGTAAGTGGTAAGGATACAGAGATAAGCAAAGCAGATATGTTCTTGCCCTAGGGGAACTTATACCCTAGCTAGGCTAACAGCAATAGTCAAAGAATTATACCAATATTTAGACATAGACTGTGGTTAAGTTTCATCGAATACATTCAGAGGGCTGTGCAATAGTATTAAACATTGTCAGAGGTTGATGGGAAGTTAAAGGGGGCTTCCGTGAGAAAACAACCTGTGCACTTTCTCACTTCCGTGAGAAAACCTGGTAGGATGGGAAGGATTAACCAAAGTGTAGTTCCCCATTAAACATATGAAAATATATATGAAGTTTTCTGTATTTATTCATTTGTTAAATGTTTATTTATTTAGTTATTTTTGTTTGATTTTTATCAGAGTGATACAGTAGAAAAAGTAAAATACCACTGAAAGACATGCATTGAGACAATTTTTTTTTTTTTAACATTGTAGGTCCTTGAGTAAAAGTTTGGGCAAATGAGATAAATCAAAAAGCTTGATAGGAAAATATAGGGAAATGAGATGTCTATAGGGACTTTGAAAACCTCAAACATGTCTCTGGGATTCTAGAGGGTGATGCACATGTTAACAGTTGTGTTCATGCTAAGGGTTATGTGTATGGTTAGCAAAGAACTGGGGCCCTGTGATTTAATATCTGGATAATTTTGCAGTTGTACCTTAAGAAGGAAATGAAGGCTAAGGCAGAGTTATAAACCGATAGGCCTGAGAGTTAAAAATGTGCCTCAGAATGCACACAGATTACTTTGGCAAGGACTGGGAGACTTATTGCTTCCAGGCATTTAAGGAAAACTCTGACCAGTTATTATCTGACCACTAAACTATATAAGCAGAGACTTCAGTAACTGCATATGACAAAGGATACAAACTTAGAAGAAATCACTAAACCAAGAAAGAAATTTTGTTGTTGCTTTGCTTTTTTTTCCTATTTAGCACATCTTGCCAAATCTATCTAATTTCCATTATGTTTTCTGTGCTATTTCACATTGAAGACTTTATTCGAATGTCCTATGACCTATAGCTTTCCATTTGTATTTAAGATTAAGACACTGAAAAGCTGATTGTACGTTGTGTGTTTGTGTGTGTGTGTGTGTGTGTCTGTGTGTGCAAGGAAGGCCTACTGATTGGTTGGAAGGGGAATGCCCAACATTCAGAAAGGATAGAGTACTAGACAGCCGTGAGACTTTTTGCTAAGACCAGGAGAGAAGGGATCCTGGGAGAAAATGCTCTGGAATGAAAAATGCAGCAGGGAGTAAAATGAGAGAATCGAGAAAAGGTCATTGCATTTGACAAAGAATAGCCTATAGATGGCTGTTGAGAAAGAAATTTCAATAGAATGATAGGGGTGTGAACAGTATGCCAGAGAATCAGTAAGGGAAACTGTGGGTGAAGGCAGTTTTTCAGCAGACCTGATTTTAAAAGGAGAGAGTGGGGATGGATCTCAGTTTGAAGGGGAGCCAGTTTTAGTGTGTTTGTTTTAGGCTGTCTCTGTTAAAATTAAGCAAACAAACCCAAATGCAATGAGGCAGTAGTCATTTTTAATTTTTCACTTACCAAAGCTCCTGCCCAGAGATATGCACAAAATGAATTTAAAGATTTTAATTTCATCTCTAACATTTTTTTCTAGTTTTTTGATTGATGTGCTGATCTGTGAAGTTATCCAGAGACAGACGGCAAGAGAAAAGAGGAACATCCAAAGGCCTAAGTAATTCAGTTTGGAACATTAGTCCCTGAAAAATGGTATCCATGGTTTAAGAACTTTAAAAAGGAACATGGCTGTCTTTTCTTAGGAATGAAATTTCCTAAAATAAAGTTATACAATGTTGGGTCTACACATTTGAACGTGGTAAAGATATCTTTACTACCTCCCTCCCTCCTCTCTTCCTCTTTCTTCCTTCCTTCCTTTTTTTTTCTGTTCTTCCTTTCTTATTCTCTCTCTTTCTGTATCTATCTATCTAAATATGCATCTAAATGGTGTGTGCCAGTAAATAAATGCTTATATACATACACCTACATACCTATACCTATTATATATATATATACACACACATATATGTGTATATATGTGCATTAAAGATCTGTGAGAGGAGGGGATAGACTTTTGTGACAATCACATTTTTAAGTTTGTATCCAACTGAAGACTGACAGAATAATAGTAGAAAAGTAAAAGAAGACATAGAAAATTATTTTACTGAATATGTCTGCTGAAGATACCATAAAAGTGTCAATCATTCTAATGTTGCAGTTTTGCTTCTTTTTGTCATTACTTTAGATTGGAATGCCTATTTGAAATCTAGGATCCGAATAAAAATGGCAAATTATGAACATTTATCTGAGAGAATGAAAACTTGGTGTCACCCCTTTTTTGGTGAATAGAGAAATGATTAGGCTATTTCAGGCTAATTTGTGGTTTCGTAAGAGCACTTAGGACAGTGTGGAATGCAATACATTTGACATTTATTTTATTCTCTCTATATGGCATTTCTAGATTTATATTAAGATATAGTAGTGACCTAATGCAATACATCAGCAATAATTTATTTGCTGTCAAATCAACATCTTTGTGGAGTGTTTTATTATTTTGTCAAAGAGGAATTGAAAGTTGTAAACTCTTAGAGAGTAGGTCTTTTAAGGTCTTTTGCTTTATATGTCTTTGTTTGCTCCCAAATTGTCTAGCACAGGGCAAACTGTTTTGCCCATAAATTTGGATGACAGAAACTATTTTCATGGTGAATAAATGAATGGGTAAATGAGTAAATGGAAACATTTTCTAATAAAATCCCAAAGATAATATATAATACACTTTAAAATCTTTAAAAAATAAAGCTAATAAACTTTCATAACTTCTTACATCAACATCGTTTTTGTCTCTAATTCACGGATTGATAGATGTTATAAATTTACTAAAAATTATTATACTGTGGGACTAACTCATGAAATAATAAGTTAGTAACAACATTCATTTCTGCCCACCTACTTTCTTTGAAACAGTCATACAAGAGACAAAACTTTGCCTGTCACCTTATCACCTGGGCGATACTCAGAATTCTCAAGAGAAACCTTCCGTAGGTTTGATTTCTGTATTCTAAAGGTCCTTATTCCATTCAATTTTTTGTAATAGTTACCAGTTTTTATTCAATTTACTGTGAAGCTACACAAGAACATGAAAACGCCTGGTTCATTTTGACATCCTTTACAGCACTTTGCATTATTCAAAATATTTATCCACTCATTTAGTCCATTGATTTGATCTCGCAAAGCTATAGATGATTTACAATATCCCACTTTTTGCAAGAAGGCTGTAAAGTAATAGGCAACGTAATGCAGGCTCTTGAACAGGAAGTTTTGGTTCCTTATCTAGCTTGATCTCAAGACCTTCTCACCATAAAATGCAACACAAATTTTCATTTTAAATAGGACTTAAACCTTCACTTTGAGGAGATTTTGCAAAATGTCATTACTCCACTTGAGATAATTGGGGATACTCTGGGGTGCCCAAAAAACTAGGGTTGACATTGGCTCATGTAGGATATTTCTTTTCTAGGTTTTAGGGTTATTTTATTTTTATGGAGAAAGAGCTAAATTCAGGCAGTTATTTTCAGTAAGGGTGCCACTGGAAATTTTGTTGGAACAATTCATCATTTTGCTAGACAGCTTAAAATGCCCCCACTCACTTTCAAATGCTCCTAATGGATTGAATTTCCTGAGGCTGGAAACTACTCAGCTAGTTTGTTTGATTATAGGGTAATTTTGACAATGAAATGGGGATTGATGGTTTGGATATGTTTGACTGAACTACATTTTAAACAGTTGGTGAGGATTCTGGTGTTGCTTCAAATTCTCTGTTCAACTTTTGTGATGTAAAAATGCCTTAAGGGTAAAGAACTATAAAAGTCATAACAAAATTTTAACATATTAAAGTTATTGCTATTACAACTTTATTTCTTTCTCACAATATCAGTGTACAGTAGGGGGTTGCAAACCTGAGTCTAGGTACTGGTTTCATAGGAAATATATTCCTTTAATTGATAGAAATAAATACTTTAATAATATTCAAATCCAGAGGGTATGTCAGGAGAAATTCACATAACATTTTAGAGCACTTGAATGACTCTTAGAAAATGTTGAGGAACATTCAACATGGCTCCAAGATGTCTGATAATAAATAAAATAAATATACATTTTTAAAATTGTGATGTTTTCTTTACAAGCCTATTTTGGCTTACAAAATGTATCTATCTACTTATTAATCCAATGTACCTGTTTGAGTTCTTGCATGTTATGGGCTTTTTCATCTGAAGTTTTCCACTTTATTTTTCCCTCAGTGAATATGAGACACTGTGTTTTCCTTGTCTTTTACCTCCTTTATCTGTGTCTGTAGACTGTGAAAGCCTGAGTTGACTTTTCCTTGTCTCCGATGGGGACATCACAGTCAATAAATTTAATGTGAACATTCGATGCATTAATATTACAAATATGGAATCTAAGGAATGAGATGGTGGAAAGAGTAATAAATAGTGTAACTAAAGCATAGGGGATGTTAATGGAACTGTGGGAGCTATAGTCTAATTAAGGAAGAGAGCAGCCTATGCTGAAAGTTTTTTTTTCCTAATCGGAAAGGAAGCTTTTCAAGGACAGAGACTATGTCCTATAGAAAAAAAGAGGAAAGTGAAGCTACTGTTTGATAAATACTTTTTTTTTTTTTTTGGGCGAAGTCTTGGTCTATTGCCCAGGCTGGAGTGCAATGGTGCGATCTCGGACCACTGCAACCTCCGTCTGCCGAGTTCCAGCAATTCTCCTGCCTCAGCCTCCTGAGTAGCTGGGACTACAGGCAGGTGCCACCATGCCCATCTAATTTTTTGTATTTTTAGTAGAGACTGGGTTTCACCATGCTGGCCAGGCTGATCTTGAACTCCTGACCTCTTGATCCGCTGGTCTCAGCCTCCCAAAGTGCTGGGATTACAGGAGTGAGCCACTGCATTTGGCCAATAAATATTCTTTGATTTGATAATAAGTATATTTGCTATGAAGATAAAAGGAGCTTAAAAAAGTAATTAAAAAATAGAGACATCAAAAATTTAAAAATAATTATAAAATAGAAACTAGCATAAGTGTTTTAATTTATCTTGACTGGCTTTTTTAAACAATATGTAGACCAAAAAAGAAAGTAGAGCTTCCAACTGTGTTGGAACAAATTTGATACACATTTCTCCTTTAGCGAAGTACAAAATATTTAAACTAATATGGGTAGACTTTCTTGGATGTAAGCCGTCTTTTACTACATTATGTGTAATGTTTTTGCACCTGTTTTTAACTGCAATTTTAGCAACAAGGGGTCTAGGGAAGCACTGCTTCATACTTGGCCTACAGCCAAACCAATAAACAAAAATGTCATTAATCACTGTCACTTGTCAATTCTCCATTTAAGAAATTGTCTTTTTTTTTCATTGTTTTTACTAAAAACACAAAGGAGATTGATAAATTTTGTTTTGGAGAACTGGGGCTAAGTTTTCAAGAGAAATATATTTTTTTTCCAGAGGGAAAACGTGGCATTTAAAAGTAGATTACAGCTGCAATTGAGAGTATATCTAAGAATGCAAAACCACGAGTAATGTATGGTCAGTCATCCAAGTGATTGTGCTGAATGGAATTCACATTTAAACAGTGTTATACTACAGACAATTTTTTCTAGATGGTGTTTGAAAGGTCAGATGTGGTGTAGGACAGCCCTGTATGTGTCCTCCCTGCCTATTCCACACAAACTCAATGCAAATGGAACACAGGCCAAGAGCAGAATGTCTATACTATCTTCACAGTCTCTACCACAGAGGTGAGATCAACAGGCCCTACCTTTCCCTAAACAGAGTAGACAAATTAGCATATGCAAATCTCTTAATTTTATTTAGAAAACAAAGCAAAGATCAAGCAAGGAACATTTTCTCCACATTGTCATCTTGTTAATCTGACAGAAACTGTCTGACTTCAGGAGATAATTGGAAATATTTGTCTATTTCACGTATCCTTGCGTAGGATTCAAATAACTTCAAATTTGTTCTGAGCTGTGGTCTAGTAGTGATGAAAGTTAATGAAAATTGGAGTTGGAAATAAGCATACTGTGTGCAGGCAGTATAATGAAGTGGCTGAGAGTGTAGACTCTAAAATCAAACCTTTATGAGTTTGTATCTTTCTCTACCACATGAGAGCTTTGTCACCTTGGACAAATTATTAAATCTCTATGTGTTATCTATTACATAACCTCTACCTTGCAACACACACACACACACATTTCATGCAGTACAATGTCTAGTCAATAGCTAGTATTCTAATAATGGTACATACATAAATACTACATACACACACACACACATACACACACAAACACGTGCACATACAGGATCTCTTTAAGTACAGGGACCACGAGATTGGGGTTCACATTTTTATTCTTCCCTTTAATAGCTTCTATTAGTATCAGTTTTTGCAATTGTAAGACAATGATGATGGCACCACACAGGTTAGAAATTTTTTAAAGAATTAAGTTAAATAATTTATGTGGCAAGACAGCATAGTACCTGGGACACTGACTTTGCTTGGTCAATGTTGAATTTGAATTTAACAGAGAATAGAAAACCATCTTTACCACATGCACAAAAAGCTGCTGAGCACTGTAGGGCACAAAGCTAACATGTTGAAAATAACTTGACCAGGGATAACTTTGTCCTAGTAATTCCTAATAGAATTTCAGTGGTTAAATACTGTCAAACACTCTGTTGATCACACTTGACATTCTTACTTGTCAGTTTGGAATCTGGAAATACCGGTGAGGGCATGACAATGTAGGAGCCAAAGGCTGAAAAATCTCTAAAAGACATTTCAAGTATTCCATTTAGTATAAGCCAAATACAGTACAGTTCTTACATAACTTTTTCAAGATGATACAGTTTTTGTACTTCTCAGGGTACTGGGAACCACATGAATCATGGATCTGGGACATTTTTTTCATGGCATGCAATGAGTGACAATCATGTAGACAGCATTTTGATAGCCAGATGAGCTAATTAAGCACAAATGGGAGAGAAAGCCCATGAGGCTTTGGCAGGGATTGGTTCAGTGAAACTAGATTTTTAATTTTTTAGTAACTACTGATAAATGGAATAATAAAATTCTATATTTTAAATTGATATTCTAGTATAAATCCATAGAAAGAGAAGACAATGGTACAAAATGCAATTTTAACATTCAAATACGTTTTGAATATAAAATTTTACAAATTAAATTGTGTATTTTACACCCATGTTCCCTAAGACAATGCTATGTGTCATAGTCCTGCATAAAGGACCTTTATAGAATGACGTATTTGGAATCTAGTTCATTTATCTTTCAAGACTAGAAGGTAGAATTGCTAGTGGGATTCGGATTTGGATTTCTTTCTAGGAAAATTACATACTTTAATTGTGATCATTAAGCCACCCCTAATAGCTCTTGGCTCTACTATTGCAGAACATTTTTTTTTTTAGCATTTAACTTATCAGCTAAACTCTGTTGCTACCAGAGGTGGGGCGAATGAACACATTACTGGATTAAGAAGAATCGTTTTTTAAAATATTCAACTCCTTTTAATTGAGGTATGTACACGTGACAATTTATGCCCAAGAAACCTTAATCCACTCTATGTATTTTCACGGCATTTATCTTAGAGTGAAATATTTTCTTTGAGCTGATTTTAATCTCTTTCCAGTATTTCTATTTTGGTGTTAGGATATTGATGTCTATTAACTAGTGCGGTGCCTCAGCAGTATAAATATGTTAGAGATATACCCAAAGGCAGAAGCCTGATTTTTTTTTTCAGATGTAAAGATGACAATCAGTTCTTGGAAAAAAACAGCTATTAACTACCTGCTGCGTTTATTTGCACATGTGCTTTTCTGTTATATTCAGGCATCTAAAAATTAATTTGTTGCTAGATTACTTTATACATATAGGATTATATTGAATAATGTGAGATTTTGACCAAAAAAGAGGGCTCTTCTAAAAAGCATTATTTTAGATCACCCAGTCTCTAATCCCTTCTAGGGTTCTTTTGCATGTAAAGTGTCTTATTAAGTTATGGAAATTGGAACCCATCTCGTGGTTTCTAAAAACAATTATTATTTTTGTCTGTGTACCAGAGGTGTTTATGCTTTCTCCTTTTTCTATTATAATGTCTTTTCTTATTATATTATTGAATGTTCTGCTCTCTGCCTGAAAATATCTATTTTTCAGATCTTGCTTTTATTTTTGTATTCTTTCATTTTCTCCGGTGCTTATGCTTTAATGAGACTCCTCTTATTTGTGCTGCCTCAGTTAAAATACTTTTGCTGCTTACCTCTTGAGAATGGCTCCTACTAAGGGTAATATATGGTACATTAACATATGTATTTTGACCTCATCATGAATATCTTTATCTTTCAAGTTTTCAAATATATACATCATTTACAATTTCATATTATAAAACATCTTTTAGAAAGTGCTGAATGTTGGCAAATGCATTGAATGGCAATTGAGAATCTTTTCATCTGCCCAATCTTGTATTTGGCTAGACTAAGAGGCAAGATATTTTGTGTTTGACATTTCAGACTACAAAAGCTATTTTTTCTTTTTTGGTGTGATAATAACAGTGGTTCTGGAAGAATTAAAGGAGGAATATGACTGAAATCCCTGCCCTTTGATTTCGTTATTTCTTGCCATTACCTTTAAATAGGCACTCATCCCTTCACTACTTAACTATTGAAACAAATTTCTCAATAATTATTCTGCTTTTTGTCTGTTTCAGACTCAGATCATTCCATATACTACTATTAAGTTAATTATCTTAAAACACTCTTTTGTACAAGCTATTCCTCTGGTCGAGTTTTCATTGACTCCACACTGCTTGGGGAAAAAGTATTCAAAATACTTAGCTTGGCATTCAGAAGCCTGCAAAATGAAGCTTTAACTTACTTTTCCAACATTACTTTTCTCCCCTCCCCAAATGATATATGTGTCCACCTTCTGTATTTGGTATTTTGAAAAGCACTGGATCTAGAGAATATTTTGCTTCAAAACCTGCATGAACTTGGGCAAGTTATTACTCTTTCGAAGTCTCAGTCTCTTCAGAGCTAAACTGGAGATTAGAAGAGTATCTATCTTATAGGATTGTTGAGTATTAAATGTGCTAAAATGTGCATAGTTTCTAGAACAGAAAAGGTACAAGATAAATGCTCAATATAAGTTAGTTTAACCAAAATTTTGCTATTTGTTTGGCTCAAGATTTCTTCCCTGAATTACATGGCTCTTATACCCAAATTACTAAAGTTTTACCCACATTCTACCCAAATGGAAACAATGCAATTGCACAAGGTAGTAATGTTTTCCTCTTGTGAACTTAAAGCAGTTATATATTTGTGTTAGTTTTTTAATTTTTAATACCATACTCCCTTTAATTTCTAGTGCAATATTCAGATGTGTATGTTTTACTTCTGCAATCCATCCTTATTTTCCTAGCATCTACTAGTGTGCCTTAAACAAAATAGATGCTCAATAAATGCCTGCTGTGGATGATAACCATTATAAAAAGTAGCCAAGAGCACCTACATTAGAGTTATTATGTAACAAAATGTAATTTGGTCCTATTACTTTCATTCTTTCCACTATCTTTCTGTATGGAGTTAAGTATCTTGAGATTACAGAACAATTAGTAAAACATGATTCAACCTTTCTTTTAAAAGTATACATGTGCATCTGTATACTTTTAGATAAAGTCAGGAAAGATATATAATAATTAGAAAATAATAATTAGCCCCTAGTGGAGTGAAGTGGAAATGCCGAGAAGTTCAGAAGGTAAAAGTGCTCAGTTCTTATTTTGTACAATTCGGGTAAAAGAGAGGTAGAATTATGTTTGAATTAAACTTTAATATTCTACATACAATTAAAAGAAGTAAAAAAAGTATATAAATGTATATATATGTGTTTATAGAAGCAATAGCTCTCTGTTATAAAAGCACAGTATTAAAAGCAACACTGAGAGGTTCTTGTTTCAGTTCTAATATCGAACGAGTGCAAAGCTTGGAAGTCATCATTCTTACATTCACAATTAAAGAAAAACCATTGAATAAGCTGATAACCAATGACTTTTCTTAGATCCATCAGAGAACTGAGGTCACAGGACAAGCCACCATCCTAAAAACTAGTGATAGACAACTATGTAGAATCACAGCTAAAATTAGCTGACTAGGAGCAGAAGTCACTGGATTCAGTAACTGGTGAGAAAATACCTAAATGTTCCTATTACCAGATGCATCAGTCATCAACAGCTTTCAATAAAAAGTTTTAAGGCACACTAAGAGTCTAAAAAGACAAAGCAAATTTGGTTATGATACAGGTTTGGGAATAATTTGATAGAAAATTTTAAATAACTATGATTAATATGTTTAGGTTCTAATGTAAAAAGTAGATAACATGTAAGAAAAATGGATAATGTATGCAGAAAGATAAAATTTCTAAGAACAAATCAAAAGGAAATGCTGGAAAAGAAATATAACAGAGTGGAGAATGTCTTCAATGGGCTCTTTAGTAGATTAGACATGGCCAAGGAAAGAATCACTGAACTTAGAGATATGTCAATGGAAACTTCCCAAACTGATTGCAAAGAGAAAAAAATAATGAGTAAAATGGAATCAAATATCCAAAAATGGTGACATAATTACAAAAGATGTAACATACATGTAGTGGGATTACTAGAAAGAAAAAGCAGAAAGGAGTAGAAGAAATATTTAAAGTAATCATTGGTAAGAATTTTCCAAAATTAGTGACAGATACCAAGTCATAAACCTCAGAAGCAAACGTTAAACAGGATATATATCTATATCTATATCTATATCTATATCTATATCTATATCTATCTATATCTATATCTATATCTGTACCTAGGGATATTGTGCTTAAACTGCAGAAAACCAAAGAAAACAAATATCTTAAATAAAAAGCAACCAGAAAAAAAAAGGTATCTACAGAGGAACAAGTATAAGAATGCCATGAAACTTCTTTTCAGGAACCATATAGGAAAAAAATGCATTAAGTATTGAAAGAAAAACATGCCAAGTTAGAATTTTGTACCCAGTGAAATGATCTTTCAAAAGTAAAGATACACTTATTAGGATAGCTGCTATCAAAAACAAAACAAGCAAAAAACCCCACGATAACAAGTGTTGATAAGAAGATGGACAAACTAGAACCCTTGTACACTGTTTGGAGGGTTGTAAAATTGTACAGCTGCTATAGAAAACAGTATGGAGCTTCCTCAAAAAATTAAAGGTAGAACTACTTTATGATCTAGTAATCTCAATTCTAGGTATATCCAAAAGAATTAAAAGAAGAAGCTTGGAGAGATATTTGCACATCCATGTTTATAGTAGCATTATTCACAATAATGATGAAAGCAACCTCAATGTCCACCAAGGGGCAAAGGAATAAACAAAATGTGTACATTGATTTTGTGTCTACAAACTTTACTAAAGTTGTATATCACTACTAGGAGCTTCTGGGTAGACTATGGGATTGTCTAGGTATAGAATCACATCGGCTGTAAAGAGAGACAGTTTGACTTCCTCTTTTCCTGTTTGGATGCCTTTTATTTCCTTCTTTTGCCTGATTGATCTGGCTAGGACTTCTAGTACTATGTTGAATAGGAGTGGTAAGAGTGGGCATCCTTGACTTGGTCTGGTTCTCAAGGTGAACGCTTCTAGTTTTTGCCCATTCAGTATGATGTTGGCTGTGGGTTTGTCATAAATGGCTCTTATTATTCTGAGATATGTTTCTTCAATGTCTAGTTTGTTGAGAGTTTTTAATATGAAGAACATTGGATTTTATTAAAAGCCTTTTCTGAAGTCATTGAGATGATCATGTGGTTTTTGTCCTTAGTTCTGTTAATGTGATGAATCATATTTATTGATTTCCATATTTTGAACAAACTTTACATTCGGAGGGTAAAGTCTACTTTATCATGTTGTATTTGCTCTTTGTTGTGCTTCTGGGTTTGGTTTGCTAGCCTTTTGTTGAGTATTTTTGCATCTAGGTTCATCAGGGATATGAAATTTTCTTTTTAGATATTGTCTCTGCTAGATTTTGGTATCAGAATGATACTGACCTTATAAAATTAATTGGGGAGGAGTCTCTTCTCCTTAATTTTTTGGAATAATTTCAATAGCATTGTTACCAGCTCTTTTTTTTTTGTATGAAATCATGTCCTTTGCAGCAACATGGAAGCAGCTGGAGGCCATTTTCCTAAATGAATGAAAGCAGGAGTAGGGAATCAAACACTGCATATTCTCACTTATAAGTGAGAGCTAAACATTGAGTACACATGGACACAAAATTAGGAGCAATAGACACTGGGGCCTACTTAAGGCGAGAGGGTGGGAGGAGGGTGAGAGTTGAACAACAACCTATTATATATTACACTTTACTACCTGGCTGAGGAAATCATTTTTACACCAAACACCAACAACACACAACTTACCCATATAACAAAACTTCACACATACCCCATGAACCTAAAATAAAAGTTGAAATTAGAAAAAAAAAAGTATGTGTCCACACTTTATTTTTTTTAATTTTATATGCACATAGACACATACAATGGAATACTATTCAGCCTTAAAAATGAAGACATACTGGCATGTGCTATCATATGAATGAAGGTGAAAGATACTGTGTTAACTGAAATAAGCCAGTCACAAAAAGACAAACATTGTATTATCCCACTTTTGCGAGGAATCTAAATAGTTAAATTCATAGAAACAGAAAGTAGAGTAGTGAATACCAAGGGCTAAGGTTGGGGGGCGGGGGCAGGGGGAGCAGTGTTTTAAGAATAAAGGTGTTGGTTTGCAAAATAAAAAGCTATGGAAATATCACTCACAGCAATGTAAATATACTTCAAATCACCAAACTGTACACTTAAAAATAGTTAAAATGGATATTTTCCAGCTGGAACCATGGAAGGTACTGAAGAGAAGATAAAGCAGGTTTCTACTGTACCACAAACCCTTAAGAAAAATTGAAGGAATTTTTCAGAGCTGAAAATCAAGTACCTGAGAAAGAAGTTTATCCATATATGCTTTGAAAAGAAAAAAGAAAAATTGTCTATGAAGAAGATAAACACAACCTTGAGGAATATGACCAGATTTCAAAACTAATATTTGAATGGCTAGGCTGGCAAAAAAAAAGCTGGCAACTTCTATGTACCTGCAGAACTCAAATTGGCATTTGTCGTCATGACTAGAAGTATCAGTGGTGTGAGCCCAAAGGTCCAAAAGGTGTTGAACCTTCTTCCCCTTTGTCAGATTATCAATGCAACCTTTGTGAAGCTCAGCAATGCTTCAATTAACATGCTGAGGACTGTAGAATCATATATTACATTGGGGTACCTGAAACTGAAGCTAGTAAATAAACGAATCAACGATTGTGGTGTCAAAATCAGTAAGATATAAATTGCCTTGACAGATAACACTTAGGTTGCTTGAAGTCTTGGTAAATATTGGCATCATCTGCATGGGGAATCTAATTCACGAGATCTATACTGTTGAAAAATACTTCTAATAAGCAAATAACTTCTTGTGGCCCTTCAAATGATCTTCTCCATGAGATAGAATGAACAAAAAAAGAACACCCATTTTGTTGAAGGGGAAATTCTGGCAACAGGGAAGACCAGATTAACAGACTCATTAGAGGGACAAATTAAGGGGTCTACTATGATTACTTTTGTAATCTCTCTGTCTCTCTTTTCTTCTCTTTCTTTCATCTATTTCTTTTCTTTATGTTTGTATGCAGTTTTTCCCACTTTGTTTTCTAAAAACTGAAGTATGTGGGTTGATATCTTTCAGCAGTTTTAGAAAATTCTCCACCATGTTTTTTTTTTCCAAAACTACTACTACCTCATCTTTCTATCTTCTCTTTATTGTACTTCAATTATGTAAAGGCTAAATTTTGGCTTTGTTCAGCTATTCCTTAAGCTATCTTCTGTTTCACTCATTTTTTAAATTATATTTTGTTTTATTATAGTAGTAGAAACTATTATATTAGTAAGAGAATTAAAATGGCACACTAAATAAAATGTACACAAAAGAAGGCAATAACGGAGAAACAGAAGAAAAAGAAGGATATTAGGCACATAGAGATTAATTATATGGTAATATGGCAAATGTAAATTCTACCTTATCAGTATAACAATAATTTATTTTTATTATTTTTTAAATTTCAACTTTTGTTTTAGATACAGTGGGTACCTGTGCAAGTTTTTTAAGTGGGAATATTGTGTGACATTGAGGTTTAGGGTACAGATATCATCACTTAGTGAGCATAGTTTCTGATAGGTAGTTTTTCCACCTATGCCCTTGCCTCCCTCTCCACTTCAGTAGCATGCAGTCTCTATTGTTGTCAGGTTTATAACCATGTGAGCTCGTGTTTAGTTCCCACTTATAAGTGAGAACATATGGCATTTGGTTTTCTGTTCCTGCATTCATTTGCTTAGGATTATGGTCTTCAACTGCATCCATGTTGCTGCAAAGGACATGACTTTATTTTTTATTGCTGCATAATATTCCATGGTGTCTATATACCACATTTTAAAATCCAATCTAACATTGACGGGCACCTGACTTGATTCCATGTCTTTGCTATTGTGAAAAGCAAAGTACAGTGATGAACATATGGGTGTAGGTGTCTTTTTGGTAGAATGATTTATTTTTCTTTGTGACTGAACTAAGTTACCCTCCCATCAACAACGTCTAAGCATTCCCTTTTCTCTAGAGCCTTAATATCACCTATTGTTTTTTGATTTTTTGATAAGTCATTCTGACTGGTGTAAGATGGCATCTCATTGTGATTTTGATTTGCATTTCTCTAATAATTACAAATGATGAACTTTTTTTCATGTGTTTGTTGGCTGCTCATATCTCTTCTTTTGAGAAGTGGCTGTTCATGCCCTTTGCTCATTTTTTTTTAATTGGAGTTGTGTTTGCATATAGATTTGTTTATCTATAAATTCTGGATATTAGGTCTGAGATCCATAGTTTGTGAATATTTTATCCCATTCCATAGGTTTCTATTTACTACTTTGATAGTTTCTTTGGCTGTGTGGAAACTTTTAATTAAGTTCCACTTGTCAATTTTTGTTGTTGTTGCAATTGCTTCTGGGAACTTAGCCAAAAATTCTTTACTAAGGTCAGTAATAAGGAAAGTATTTACAAAGATCAGTGATAGGTTGTCTTCTAGTATTTTTTATACTTTGAAGGCTTACATTTAAATATTTGATCTATTTTGAGTTAATTTCTGTATGTGGTGAAAAGTAGGGGTCCAGCTTAACTCTTCTGCATATGGCTAGCCAGTTTACCAGCACCATTTATCAAATAAGAAGTCTCTTCCCCATTCCTTGTTTTTGTTGGCCTTGTTGAGAATCAGATGAGAATCAGGCTGTATTTCTGAGTTTCGTATCCTGTTCCACTGGTCTATTTTTTTTCCCCAGTACTATGCTGTTTTGGTTACTATAGCTTTGGTGTTAAGTTTGAAGTTGGGTAGTGTGATGCCTCTGGCTTTGTTCTTTTAGCTTAGGAATGCTTTGTCTATTGTGACATCAATAGCATAGAATATGGTGGCAGGGAAAAGTAAAAATGTAAAGTTTGTATATGCAATTGATGTTGTTATCAACTTAAAATCTATAGCAATACGATATTTGATGTGAGCCCTATGGAAACTACAAAGTAAAAAAACATTAGTAGAAATCCAAAAGATAAAGGAATGGAAACATGCCACTACAAAAAATCAACAAATCACAAAGAAAAACAGCAAGAGAGGAAGAAATAAATGAAAGAACTATAAAACATTCAAAAAACAGTGGACAAAATGTCAATAGTAAATTTTAACTAATCAGTAATTATTTTAAACTTATGTTTGAGTTTAATAACACTGTTCTATATTATCCAAACTATAATTTAACCAAGGATTGAATTCTTTGACATCAGAGTTTGCATTTTTAAATTCTAGATTGTTCATTTGATTCTATTAAACACATTTCAGTTCTGTGGTAATATTGATCTTTGCAGGCATTTGATCCATCTATTCTTTTCTGTTTTCTGGAACATATTAATGATAATTATTATTGTTAAGTCAAAAACATAAGAAATTCTGGGCTTTCAGTCTATTTTCTGTTTTTTTATGTTAATTATAAGCCATATTTTCTTGCCATGTTGGCTATCTAGTAACTGTCAGCTGTGTGATGAACAGTGTTGAGATAGTTGTTTTTCACCAAAAATATTTTTATTTTTATTCTTTTTGAAAACTAGTAAGAGATTAATCATTTGAATACAAACAGAACTTACAAATGGTAGGAGCTTAGGTGTATTAAGATTCACAATTCTTTTTTTTCAGTCTCTGTCTAGTATGTGATTCTTCACATTGTCAGTTTGAATGTATATTAGCTATCCATTTTCTCAGCTCTGAATCATTAGGATATCTCAACTTGGATATTCAGAAATTTCAGCCCATTTTCTCAACTTTCCGCACTTAAAAATACATTCATGTTTGAAAAATGTAATGAATTTAAACAATTTTTTGATTGCTATATTTACAGAACTGTATAAAATTTTACTCTGATTTTTTTCTACCTGAGCAAGTTTGATTTTTAGTTCATGACAAGAATTTGCAAATAAGCAAATAAACTGCCTCAGATTGTCAATAACTTCAGAAAGTCCTTTTTAAGATACATGGGTATCTTAAAATATGATTAATATTTTTAATCCAAGTTTTCCTAGTTGTTGAAATTTGAGCTTTAGACTATCATGACTAATTTGACACTTTCTCAAAAGCAAAATCCTTTTCTTGAGTTTGATGTTCAGCAAAATTCTGGATGTGTTTCTACAGTGAAAGTAGTAGAAAGCCTAATGATTTGTTAGTAGTGCCATTTTGCGTCTCATGTTTTGTAAAATGCAATTTTTCAAAATGGCTCTCATCAGAGACAATGTTATATAGATGGGCAGATACATAAATAAATCAGCGATATTTTGAAAAATATCTAGCTATTTTATGTTTGTGCTACTTCATCATCAGTTGAAATTTCTGGAGCCGTTATTTGAATATTAGTATGGTGTGAAAATTTCCTTTAATGTCATGTTAACATTGCTCCCAAAGCCAGTGATAGTATCATTTTTTTTTGCAGAAATAAATAAAGAATTGACTAATACATTTTATAAATATATTTTAGTAGGTAGAATCAGTTTATTGGCTAGTAGGTAGAATCAGTTTAGTAGGTAGAATCAGTATATTTATAACAAATATAAATATTTATATTACTATGCTGTGTGTTATGTTAAAAATGATGGATTGAAGATAAAAACTCTCAACCTTCTGTAATATTTGTAATAATTGAAATATATATTTTGAAACAAGTATTTATTTGTATGTCTTGGTTTGTTGGGGCTGCTATAACAAATTACCACAGACAAGTGGCTTATAAATAACAGAAATTTGTTTCTTACAGTTCTGTAGGCTTGAAGCCCTATTCCAGGATGTCAGCACTATTGGGTTCTGGTAAAGTCCTGTTTTCTGGTCAAAGACGGCCAACTACTTCCTGTACCCTCAAGTGACAGAAGGAGTGAGGAAACTCGAGGGTCTCTTTCATAGTAGCACTAATTCCATTCTTACGGGCTCCATCATCATGATTTTATCACCTGCCAAAGGCCTCACCTCCTGATACTATCACACTAAGGATTAGGATTTCAGCATACGAATTTTGGGCATACACACAGCATTCAGTCTATAACAATGTATAAATAAAATAATAAAATAATAACTGAGGGACTAGCTTAGAATACACAGAGGACTTACTGGAGTATGAATTCTGTTATTATGATGTTAAATTAGTATAATGGTAAATAAAAATAGATAACTTGTGTATAGCACTTAAAACATGCCAGAAATGATACGTTTTCTATGTAAATGATGACATTTAATCCTTACAACGCTCAAATATGGTAGAGATAATCATTGTGATGTTTTGAATCTGAAGAAAATTACACCTAACAAGGTTAAATCATTATTGAAAGACTAAGCACCAAATGCAGGTAAGATAGCTGAAGTCTCCTGGAACTCTTATAAAAATGTTTTTGAAATATATACTTAATTTATTTTTTTCCCATTTACTTTAGCATGGTTCAGTAATCTGAAGTCTCTGATTATGTTATTCTGATAGCCAAGGCTGCATATCACAGAATACATTTCAGAAGTATGAATTGGTCTGATTTTTCTTTTCTTTGTATATGCAGATGGAATAAAAAAGTTACTAAAATTTTTAAAAAGTATCACTGACTAGCAGATTAGGTGTCTGGAAATATTGGGCTGGGCCAGCAGCCAGAGACCATATACCATGCAGTGTGATTTATTTTACAGAAATGGTCAAAAAGTATTGGACATATTATAAATCTAGTTCAGTAGTTGAAACACAATTCTGTCTTTGGCAAATGATATAAATAATATTATATGCTATTTTACATATTTGTTATATAAACATTAGCATATCTAAATGTATTAGCATATCAACATATATATGTTAGTCATACATGTACATTATTTATTTATGCTCTTTCAAAACCAAAAGGAAGATAAGTCTTATTATCTCTCTTTTACAGAGTCACAATTGACACTTGAAAAAGCTATAAATTAACTACTTTGAGAGAAATTCTTGGGACGTTTCTCCACATAAGTTCAAACCTTACCTCAAATTGGTTTTAAGAAACAAATCATTGAAAGAATCAAAGAAATCTTGATTAAATGGAACAGAGAAAAAAGCATGTTGGCCACATCTATTTGATAGAACTTCAGATCCTACTCTTTTTATCAGTCTAGCAGAAGAAAGAGTTTATCCTCTGAATTTTATGGTTATTTTTTTTTCTAAGATGCAATCTTGCTCTGTGGCCCAGGCTGGAGCACAGGGGCACGATCTTGGCTCACCGCAACCTTCACCTTCTGGGTTCAAGTGATTCTCCTGCCTCAGCCTACTGAATAGCTGGGATTATAGGCACTCACCACCATACCTGGCTAATTTTTGTATTTATTTTATTTTATTTTTTAGTAGAGAAGGCATTTCACCATGTTGGTAAGGCTGGTCTCGATCTCCTGAACCTGTGATCTGCCCCCCTGAACCTCTCAAAGTGCTGGGATTACAGGTGTGAGCCGCCGCACCTGGCCATGAATCCTATGTTTTAATGGCAGGCCTGAAACCTCATCTAATGTGACTAGTATTTGTTCTAATTTTGAAGGAAAACCTAAGGGGGCAGAGAATAAAACAGAGACATCTTCCCACCCAGCTTTCAGTGAACAACAACATTAGTCTGAGGTTCCCAAACCTCTTTGGAAATCAGGATCACCTCCTGAACCTAATACATACATATGTAATGCATCTGTCTGTAAATAAACAGCCAAGATACTTTGAAAATAAATACATATATACATAAAACTTAACCAGCTGACATCCTGAAGCATAAAGTGGGGTGAAGTTTCAGAGACAGAGGAGTAAATCTGGGATTATCATGTTTTAAAAGTTCTCCAGGTGATCCTTATAACCATACAAGTTTGAGAACATTAGCTGATATTCCACAGTGCAATCAATAAATGGCAATAATATCTTGAGTATGCAAATCGTTTATATCAGAATATTATGTCCTGTTAGCTTTAATTTCAGAACTGGCTGTCTTTTTAACCTTTCTCTCTATACACCTCTGTTTCTCTTTCTATCTCTTGGTTCGAGCACTTCCCTTCCTAATGTCCATTTATTCCTTTTAGGTCTGCTACTGTCAGACTAGTCACTTATGTTATATTGACTCTTTCTGTGTAAGATAATAGTTTTCCAGTGGACTTAAGATGTTCAGAAATCATTAAAAACATTCTCTAGCCAGATGCAATAACCAAGCAAAGCCTATAGGTACAAACCAATTGTGAGTCTCACATGAACTAATTCACAGTTTTTGTAGCATTGTATACCTTTTCCATGTCTCCTCCCTCAGATTCATCTTGCTCAGATATTGTCCCTCCTGACTTTTGTTATATCAGTAAAACTTGTTTGCAGGCTTATGAACTAAGTAAAATTCCAATATAGGTATTTCTTTTGAGAGAAGAGAGAGACAGAGAGAGAGAAAAAGAGACAGTGTAAGTGTATGGCTAGAAAGGCATCTCTCCTATATTTTAAAGTTTTAGTGAATATTATTGCAGGGGCAGTGGGAATACGTTCTCTTGGTGCTGCATATATATTATTTGATCTGGTAGTAAATGTAAAATAGTCTTACATAAACATACATGCAAGCTAACAGTTGAAGGTGGCAAATGAATTATAGAATACAAAACTAGTCCCTAGTAGCTTGACTGTCCTGTGTGTATGAAATTGCACACTCTGTGAACAGACCTTCTTTAAAAGACTTTTCTTGAATAATATTTCTAACAGTGTAAAGAACCAGGACCTTGAAGGGAACCTTTTCATTTTTGAAAGTGCATTTACTACTTTAAGATTCTGTCTGGAATCCTCTGTGCTTCTTGCCCTGTGTACCTGAGTTCTGACATAGTGGAACATGAGAAACCAGCTTATCCTCCAAAGCTCATTTTTGGCTGCTGATAGGGTACAGGTCAGTGCTAGTGTAGACCGCTGAATATTATAACTTTGTTACTTGTGTGCTGTGTACTGAAAATTTCACTCAAGTGAAATGCAGTATTTGGGATCCATGAATCAACCAACGTCGATTAAACATTCATGATGAGTTAGGTAAAGCAGAATACTAAAGTTTAGCAGGCTAGGGCCAATATTTCCAGGGAACTTAAAATTTAGTTAGCTGGTAAAATGTGTAAAAAATTACACACCAATAATACTATAAATCATGTTAAAAAGTAAGCTAAAGATTAGAAGATGACAGCTACCAAACAAACAGCAGACAAATGATTAGTATTTAGAAAACATGACTCTTGCCTACATATCAATAAGTAAAAGATAAACAATCCATGTCAAAATGCACATAAGATATCAACAAATCAGTTCGCCTTCAGGCAATAATTTGTAGACCTCTGAGTTAGAACGCTTTTGCAATAATCCTGCTAACACCCCATATGGTGATAATAGCAGAAGTTATGAGATAAGATTGGATATTTTATATATATTGAAATCCAACTCAAAGGAATTTGCTGACAAGTTTGATGTGGAATGAACAGAAAGAGGTGTCAAAATGCCTTAAACAATTTAACCTAAGCAACTGAAGTTAAAGATTGCCACTCACTGAGCTGCAGAACACAAGGGAGGATCACATTTGAAGAAGTAAGTTGGAAACTCGTATTTGAAGAAATAAATTAGAAATTCAGATTGGGATATGTTACAGTTTCTAAAATTCAAGTGAGAATGCTGAGGGAATAGTTCGGCGAACAAATCTGGAGCTCATGATCTTTGTCTGAGATGAAGATTTACTTTTGAGAGTCATCATTATATAGATAGTATCAAAGCCATGAGACTTGATGAGATTGCAACAGAATGAACACGGGAAAAAAAAAGAAAGAAGAGGTTCAGCTAGGTGTGGTGGCTCATGCCTGTAATCCCAGCACTTTGGGAAGCCAAGGCGGGTAGATCACTTGAGGTCAGGAGTTCAAGACCAGCCTGGCCAACATGGTGAAACGCCGACTCTACTAAAAGTACAAAAATGATCTGGGCATGGTAGCATGCACCTGTAATCCCAGCTACTTGTGAGGCTGAGGCAGGAGAATTGCTTGAACCTGGGAGGCAGAGGTTGCAGTGAACTGAGATCAGTGCCACTGCACTCCAGCCGGGGCGACAGAGTGAGACTCCATCTCAAAAAAAAAAAAAAAAAAAAAAAGAGAAGAAGTCCAGGGAGACATCCCAACAGAACTCCAAGATGAGGATGCAGCAGGTGGGGCAGATGGGGCAGATGAAAACAGCCTGTAAGTAGGAGTAGAACCATGAAAGAGTATATTCTGGAAGCCAAGTGAACAAATTGTTTCATGAGGTAGATGACGAACAATTGTGTTAAATGCTTTAGGTAAAGCAAGAAGGCTCCTGCATAATTTGTGATTTATGACCTTGAAACAGCTGTTTTCTAGGAAGGGATGGAAGAAGGAATGAGAGGAACTTAAATAATACAGATGTGCATTTCTGGGAGTTTTATTTTTAAGAGGAATTTTAAAAAGGAGAATAAATGAGATAATGTGATTGGGATTAAATTACCTTTTCATTATTGAAGATGCTATTACATGTTTATATGCTGTTAAAATGATCTATTTCTGAGGCCCCTGTTCTGTCCCATTGGTCTGTATATCCGTTTTGGTACCAGTTCCATACTATTTTAGTTACTGTAGCCTTATAGTATAGTTTGAAGTTAGGTAGCATGATGCCTCCAACTTTGTTCTTTTTGCTTAGGACTGTAATGGCTATACGAGCTCTTTTTTGGTTCCATATAAAATTAGGAAATGATCTAGTAGAAAGGAAATAATTAATGATAAAGAGGGCAAAATTTTTGAAGAGAATTTTTAATCAATAGGAGGGATGTGTTAAAAAACACACATTTATAAATGTCGATATTAAATAGTAGCTTGATGGTTCACCTGTGGCTTCAGGAAATAAGCTAGAGTACAGATACAGGTAGTTTGGTAGGGGTATAGATGAAATTATAAATGATATCTTTTCTTTTTTAAAGTAAAATATATTTAATACGGAAACTTCTTTGAATAAGCTGTTTTCGTATAAATGTGACATTTTAGGAATTTGAAATGAATTTTGGGCTTACCAGTTATGCAGTACTTAACTTGGATTGGTGAAGCATGGAAATGAAAATTCGTTAATGAGACTTTCTACATTTTAATATGATGGATAACTCAGTTTAAACTATAGTTTCTATTTTTATAGCAGCTTTACTGAGATATAATTCACATGCTATACAAGTTTTAGTATACTTGCAGAATTGGTCAGCCACAATCAATTTTAGAAATTTTTGTCACCCCATCCCTGGCTCACACTAGCCACAGGCAACTGCTAGTTGTATTATTTTTTTTTTCTGGATTGGCTTGTTCTGTACATTTCATGTAAATAGAATCATATAATATGTAGTCTTCTGTGTCTGCTACCTTTCACCTAGCATAATGTTTTAATACATGTTGTGGTTTATACCAATACATCATTTCTTTTTGTGGTCAAATAATATTCATTGTAGGCATATACACATTGAGTATCCCTTTTTGAAAATGCTTGGGACCAGAATGTTTGGATTTTGGATTTTTTGAAGTTTTGAATATTTGCAATACTCTGTGTATCATGCAGGCCTTTGTGATATTTGTAACAATGTCTTCACACTAGATAGATGAGAATAAGCAGAAAAACCACAGTGAATGATGCACATAGGTCTTGGCCCCATGTGGGGGCATTCTGAGGAACCTGGCATTGGCATATTCTGTTGGCATATCTACCTGCACACATGTCATTTTATTACCCTTCATGAGATTGTTTGCGTAGGGAATTAGAATGTGCATGGAAAACATATATTCCAACTGAAGAGGGCTGGAGGGGTCTTTTTTTCCCTTGGCGACGCTGACTAAACTGTATTATGCACCTGTGTTCTGAATGCAACTTGTTGCAAGAAGTCAGTTGTGGGATTTTCCACTTGTGGAGTTATGTTGGTGCTCAAAATGTCTTGAATTTCTGGGTTAGGGATGCCCAACCTATACCATATTGTATTTATCCATTTACCAGTTGAGAGACATTTGCGTAGTTTCCTTATTTGGCTGTTATTAATAATGCTGCTGTGAACATTCATGTGGAAGTTTTTGTAGGGACATAGGCTATCTTTTTTAGATAATTATTTGGGAGTGTATAGTTAATATTTGAAAACATTAATTTTATTATTATTATTATTCTTTAAATTCTGGGATACATGTGCAGAACGTGTAGGTTTGTTACATAGGTATACATGTGCCATGGTGGTTTTCTACACCAATTAACCCCATCATCTACATTAGGTATTTCTCCTATTGCTACCCCTCCCCTTGCCCCCCACCCCCCGA
>CAUYLG010038869.1:0-116721 GCA_963573385.1 Cacajao melanocephalus
CCCCAAAAAAAGTGTAAGGCATTGGTTAAATTTTTATTTTTTTTCCTTTTTTTTTTTTTTTTTTTTTTTTTTTTTGAGATGAAGTCTTTCTTTGTCATCCAGGCTGGAGTGCAGTGGCACGATCTTGACTCACTGCAGCCTCTGCCTTCCTGGTTCAAGTGATTCTTCTGTCTCAGCCTCCTGAGTAGCTGGGACTACAGGCATGCGCCACCACACTCAGCTATTTTTGTTGTTGTTGTTGTATTTCTAGTAGAGATGGGGTTTCAGCATATTGGCCAGGCTGGTCTCAAACTCCTGACCTCCTGATCCGTCTGCCTTGGCCTCCCAAAGTGCTGGGATTACAGGCATGAGCCACCACACCCAGCCAATAATTATTTAAGGATTAAGGTGAATAATGGAACAATGGAATGTGTGCTTAAAAACTTCTAAGCCGAAACTTGTTTATAAGTGAGTATTAGTTACAGTCTCATATGCAACCAGTCCTCACTTTTGTATATTTCTATTTCCTTTGGGAAACCTACTTTTAGACTAAGCATCCAAAAGTAGCATCACTGAGACACAGAACATTTACCTTATTAATTTTAGAGTTTCCTGATGACTGATTTCTTTCCTATCTACTTTTCATCTCTCTCTCTCTCTTATTTCTTTGTAGTTTTGTGCAATTAAATAAGAAATGCCTTAGAAATTAAATTATGTCAGAGGCAGCAGTACTTTAGTAATTGAACAGTTCACCAACATCTGCTATGGCAATTTGCTTGAACCCAGGGATACTAAGAGGAAAAAAAAAAGACATGGATTCTTGCCCCCAGGAACACATAATTTAATGGAGGGGACACACACATGAGCAGAGCATCAAGGTACAAAATGTGGTAAGGGCTGTAGGGAGGCTGTAGAAGCGAGGTTATTCCAACCCCCACAGAGAAAGTTACTGAGATATGAAATTGAGTAATGACAGCTGGAAAACAGATCAAACTGGAGAACCTATGTTCCGAATGCAAAGTAGCTACCGGTGTTTAATTTCCAGGTGGCTCTACAGCTGGCCAGAAGAATAAAAAGATAAAGCATCCTAGAGAAAGAACGGCGTGTCCAGGGTATCAGGTGGATGCAAGTCATGGTGACAGATAATTGAATGAAGTGGACATGCTTTGAACCGCTGTTCCAAGATCCTGAGATTTTTTTATGTCAAAGTCCCACTCCAGATACCTTCATCCTCATCTTGGAGGTTGATTTTGACATTCAGATCCCGGGTTCCCATTTGGCTGCTTGTCGAGTTGTACCTCCAATTGAGGTGGAAAAACTGCTTCCTGGGAGATTTGGCAAGCTCAGGAACAAAGAGGATCTCACTTCTACCCAGAACCAGAGCTCTAAAACAAGAAACCTATCTCTGGCCAGTGATAGCCTACCATTTTCCCTTATATGTTCCCTGTGTCTGTATCTAAATAGGAAGTGAGTTTTTGAAACTGGCCTTGGCAGCCTCCTGCCTTTCCCATATGTTTTTCTTTCTATGCCTTCCCTCGCTTCTTACTACCAGACCTGGCAGTGGCTACTATGTCCCTATTCTTTTAGTAATGTCAAGAAGTATAGGGAAAGCAGCAAGGATAAATAACAAAACAGACGAAAAACCCAGAGCCTGTGAATTGGTTGTATCATATATTTCTCTAAAAGTGATAAAGCCGAGTTTTCAAAGCTAGCTCTTAATGGTGTCATTAATAGGCTTCTCTTCTCAGTTTTGCTTAGGTAATGTGATATAAACAGAGGATAATTAGGTCATTTGCTTATTGTTCTCTTGAGTTTCGTTTGTTTTTTTCTAGCCACTGTCAAAAGTGAGTAGAAAAAACAAAGCAGAAAGTGGGTGGAGACTGGAAAACTATAAAGCACTATACAAGATGTTAAGCTACTTTTTTTTTTTTTTTTGAGACTCTACTATGTTGCCAGGCGAAGTGCAGTGGCGTGATCTTGGCTCACTGCAACCTCTGCCTCCCGCGTTCAAGCGATTCTCCTGCCTCAGCCGCTCAAGTATCTGGGACCACAGGCATGTGTCACCATGCCCAGCTAATTTTTGTATTTTTAGTAGAGATGGGATTTCACCGTGTTGGCCAGGATGTTCTCGATCTTCTGACCTCGTGATCTGCCTGACTCTGGCTCCCAAAGTGCTGAGATTATAGGCGTGAGTCACTATGCCTGACTGTGACTTTCATTTTTAAAGACAAAGCTGAAAGAAATAAGTAAATTTTATTTTTTTTCCTAAAATGCAAAGGGTAATATATGCAAAGAGGAATAGAAGTAAGTGAAATTCAGTACATCCTTAAGACTATAGGAATTGAGTCAGATAGAAGAGATTAGACTCACCCAGGTGAGGTGGCTCATGTCTGTAATCTCAGCACTTTGGGAGGCGGAGGTGGGTGGATCACGAGGTCAAGAGATCAAGACCATCCTGGCCAACATGGTGAAATCCCATCTCTATAAAAATACAAAAATTAACTGGGCTTGTTGGTGTGTACCTTTATTCTCGGCTACTCGGGAGGCTGAGGCAGAAGAATTGCTTGAACCCAGGAGACAGAGGTTGCAGTGAGCTGAGATCACACCACTGCACTCCAGCCTGGGCAACACAGTGAGACTCTGTCTCAAAAAAATTAAAAAAAAATTAGGGCTTAGACTCTTTTCTTTGGGTTCAGATGGTTGCATGGGTGTGTGTCGGCGTGGGTGATGTGGTATTGCTTTCTAATCAACTTCTTACTGCCTTCAGGCATTATCAGTGTTCTTTCTTCCTAGATGTCAGAGTCACTTCTAATAATTACTGCTTTCAGCTAAACAACGGTAGGCATTCTCTTCGAAGGGGAAAAAAATGATGTGGGTCATTCATAGGCTACAGCTCTTTGTAGTCATTCAAATTCAGTGTATTCTGATGGACAGGGCCATTACACAATATTAATAGCTTTACCATCTCACCATGGTAGTGATTATAGTACTTCTTTAAGATCACTGCTGAAATGAAAGAGAAGTCTACCCATGAGAAACATGCTTTTTTCTCAGCGTAGAGATTCTGTAGATAAAGAAACAGTATTAAATTTTAAAATTTCAAAATTTGCAAAATGAAGTTTTTAAAAAAACTGGATTATATTTGAAGTTATGCCCAGCATAACACAAACCTGTTTTTTTTTTTTTTAATAGAGAGGGTGTCTTATTTTGTTGCCCAGGCTGGTCTTGAACTTCTGGGCTCAAGCACTCTTCCCACCTCAGCCTCCCAAAGTGGCGGGATTACAGGTGTGAGCCACTGCGCCCAGCCACAAACCATATTTTAGAAAGTGCATTGACAGGCACAGTGGCCCACACCTATAATCCCAGAACTTTGGGAGGCTGAGACAGGAGAATTGCCTGAGGATAGGAGTTCCAGACCAGCCTCGGCAATGTAACGAGATTCTTTGCCTGCGCGACGTAAGGAGACTCTGTCTCTCCAAAAAATTAGCAAGGTGAAGTGGTGTGTGCATGTAGTCCCACCTATTCAGGGGGGCTGAGTTGGGAGGATCACTTGCGCCCAGGAGCTTGAGCACTGCGCTTTGGCCTGCGTGACACAGCAAGACCCCATCTCAAAAATAAAAAAAATGGAAAAAAACCCAAAAGCCAGAAAGTGCATTAGAAAAGATTTCTCATTCCTTTTAAAGAGATGTGATTTGATTTTAAAATGTATTTTTTTCTTGATAAGTGTAATGGTCATTTGAAATTGCAAATTATAGACTATGTCAACCAAATTACTTTTGCCTTGTCTACGTGCAATACAAACTCAGAAAGATTGATGTGTCTGAGGAAAGAGAAGTAAATCCTACCCTTTTTAGTCCATTTGACATATTAAAGTGACCACTGAAGAAGAAATGAGGACATTAATCTGTTCTATCACCCCTTTGCTGGGTAAAATTGAGGGAGATTTAACCTTGCAACCTCATTACCTCATCTAAAAATTGATGGGATAGGTTTAAATCTTTGAGGTGTAATAGCATTCTAATGTTTACACTTCAATACATATGGCTTTTTCTAGATATTCTTAGTCATTATGGTTGATGATAAGTCATGATCTGAGTAAGAACCATCACCGCATTGCCTTTTTTTTTTTAAGACATTAACACAGAACAAAGCCAAAACAAAAATAAACTTTGTTCTTCTGTCTTATACTGTGTATCCCAACTCAGTCACTTCTTGTCCTGCCTGAAAATAAAAGTGAAATAGGGAACATGAAATAAAGTGTATCCTTTTTAGAAAGGATCTTGTAAGAAAACAAAACAAAACAAGTGCTAGGATCAAAGGACTTCAAGAAAGCCGACTTTGGGCCACAAAAATGCTTCTAGAAGGGTCAGAATCAGGAGACAGACAGTATATAAAGTGTCACAGTAGGACTTTTAACAGGGTACAGAACACAAAGTAGAAATTGGACCAGATAGTTAATTATATGAGCTCAGAAGAAACGTCTTAGTTAAAAATAAATCTGCCTTGAGGGTTTGTTGTTATTGTTGTTGTTTTTGAGATAGAGTCTCACTCTGTCACCCAGGCTGGAATGCAGTGGTGTGATCTTGGCTCACTGTAACCTTCACCTTCAGGGTTCAAGCGATTCTTCTGCCTCAGCCTCCCGAGTAGCTGGGACTACAGGCACATGCCACCACACCCGGATAATTTTTTATTTTTAGTAGGTACAGGGTTTTGCTACGTTGGCCAGGCTGGTCTCGAACTCCTGACCTCAGGTGATCCGCCTGCCTCGACCTCCTAAAGTGTTGGCATTACAGGCGTGAGCCACAGCGCGTGGCCGAGGGGGTTTTAGGTAGAGGACAGGGATGACAAAGGCACATTAAGGGAAATACACATTTTCAGATATTCTAGCCACAAGGGGAAGCCCAGAGAGAACTTCTGCCCTTTACTCATAATGGACGCCAGTAAATGATTAACAGTATTGGAAAGGGAGGGGTTTTTTAATGACATTTTTATTCTTTGTCATTATAGTATAAATTAAATATGGATATATTGGAAAAAGCCCCAGTTTTTGTGAAGGGATATAGAACTAAACAAAAATAAAGAAATAGATTGAGTCACTAGGAAAGCATGTCTGTTTCTTTCAGAGGGCTTTTTGGAGTGTTGCCCACAGAGCTGAAATGTGCATTTTCAGACCCATTAGGTGTTATTTTTGAGAATTCTTAAAACAGTGGTTTTCAAAGTGTGGTCTGGGAACACCTGAGGTTCTCCAGACCCTTTCAGGAGTCTAGGAGATTAACACTGTTTTCATAATAACACTAAGATGGTGTTTGCCTCTTTCACTCTCATTCTCTCGTGAGAATACAGTGGAGTTTCCCAGAGATGACATGAACTGTAATATTGTAAAAGATTGAATGCAGAAGCAAATATAAGAATCCAGATGTCTTCTATTAAGCTTGACATTAAAGGCAGTTTCAAAAATATAAAACAGTGCTACTCATCTCACTATTTTTATTTGAAAAATGGCTTTTTTAATGTTGTCTATGTGAAGATGTTTGTTCTTAAATGAATAGTAGTTAAATTTTTTTTGTTTCAGCATTTAACCCTATAAATACCGATAGATACTGCCTACATAAGCAAAAGCTCTTTGAGGGTCTTAGAACAATTTTAAGTGTGTAAAGGAGTCCTGAGGCCAAAAAGCTTGAGAATATCCTAGAGGATATATGATTCCTCTGGACCTTATTAAACAGTGGAAGGGGTATTTATATGCAGTCGGTACAGTACAAGTGTACCTAGGACCTTTTTCGTGGTTACCTATGAAGCACTTCAGTAAGAATTTCCACAACAAACAAAACAAGCATGGCTATTGTTATTCTTCCCATTTTTTAGATAGGAAAAGTGAGGAATAAAGAAAGTGAGTGATTCACCAAAGATTGCAGTTAAGGAGAGCTGGAATGATTTGGCACTTAGACTCCCAGTTCCATCTGTTTCCATTTCATTTTGCTGACTGAGCTGACTGCATGGGTAGCAGAATGAATCATCAATCTTCTAGCTTACCTCAGTATAATCAATGGTAACCCCCACCTCTTTGTGAAGAAAAAATGTCAGACCAGTTGAATATTTGCTATGAGAAAATAAATAACAGGCATTATTGCTCATACCCTGAACGATATCAATGCATTTGAAATTCACTGACCAGGTGGAAAATGTATCACCAGAAAATGGGATAACATGTAACTGGGGAAAATACAACAAAACAGAGCACTAATTTTTATAAACAGGGCATGGATGAGATGCTGGCAAGATGGAAAAGAAGATTCTGGGAGGGCCCGTCAGGGTCTGTAAGGTGAATATTTGCTTGTGATGTGAGTGTCTGTGGAAAAAAAAGGAAAAATGATGATTCTCCCGTGTATTGGCAACAGCATGATTTGTACAGCAAGCTAGGAAGTGATTCTTTATAGAGCAACGCCAGCAACTTTAGAGGATAGTGTCTAGTTCTGTCATTATAGTTGTAAAAGGTGAGAAACGTGGGAGCTTCTGAAGCATGTCCGTGGCATGATTAGCACACAGCATTCTGGAGGGAGAGTGAGGAGGAAGGAACTTGGAATAATTGCTTGCCAGAAAGTCGGGTAGGGGTCACTGGTAGTTGCCTGTGGTATAAGCTGCATGTTTCTTTGATGTCAACACCATGTGTCAGCCTGGATCTTTTGGAAATATAAAATATTTCTGCTCTCTAGCTCTCTGCTTCATTACATCTAGCAGATGTTGCTTTATGTTTTTGAACCCAATTTGCAGAATGAACGTGGTATCATGTAACATACTCCTAAAAACAGAAAAGAGGAAACCAGTGAACTGGCCTCTTAGCAGAATAGTTTTAAGGTGGTCCAGACTTTTAGTCATTTCCTGTCTGAAGTACAAAAGTACTTCATATATTCTATGAAGAAAAAAAGTCACACAACACGGTCATTGATGTATCCTGAAAGAATGTTCACTTAACATTTTTAGACAAATTAAAAAATACAGTGCAGGTTGACCAAGGAGGGTAGTCTGTTACTGAACAGCTGCCTCTTTGCCACTCCTCATCCCCTCATATTTAAAAATGATAATGTGTTCTTGGCAGTATTTACCAGTGATCAAAAAAAAAAAAAATAAGGAAGAAAGAAAAAGAAAATTCTTCGTTTCCATGACTCAGTATTTTTAGGTTGTCACAAACCTATTCAGCTTCCGAATCTTATTAAAGTCAAAATATTGAGTCAATTCATCAGCACTAAGCTATTCAATTTTTGCTTTATGCATGTTTAGAAAGCAAGGCTTGATATAGACAGTGTATTTATGTAACAATGGTGTTACTCAATGACCTTGCATTTTTCTGCACATGCTATCTTAATGGAAATTTACTGGAAAATTCTTGCCAGAATAAACACATTCCTTCAGGACTGAAAGGCTTAATGTACTTCTAGTTCAACTGTACCTTTTTCCCATGAGCAGATAAACCAAATTATTTGGCATCAGTCATTATACGTCACACAGTTTACAGTACTTATTGTGGTCTCACGGGGGTAAGAGTTAAAGGAGACAGGTAAGGTGGTCCGTTTTACACTATGAGAGAGAAAACAAAATGATAAGGTGTCTGCATATTTGACATGCAATATGAAAAATGAATCTGGCAGGCATCTGTAAATTAACTGTAGCTATTGTGGTAAGGCAGAATTAAGGAATATGAACCATATAGATAAGTTGAGTTGCTGAACCAGAAATTTAAAAATAAACATTTTTTAAGAGAGGGATGACTTTCTCATTTACATGTTAATTAAAGAATCAGGAATGAAAACTCAACAAGAAAAATACGGGCTATTTAGTGACCACTGAAGCCGGATATGGGGACCCAGGTGGAATACAGAGATATAAACAGGACGACTCAGGCCACGGAGGGAGGAAGTACCCCTTGAATTAAGGGATGAAGGAGGCAAACAATGAACAATGGAGATCTGAGGAAAGAGATTCACAAACATGTCTAGACTTTATGCTTGTTGGCCCCTGTCCTAATTCCCACCCATCACCACCCCAAGGTTCCTACTGGGGAGAGATTATAGTGATTGTTTATTCATGAATGCAACCAGCATTAATAAAGTTTGTAATCAAGGCAGGAAGAATCATCCTTAAAGGAATAAAACTGGCTTATTAGCATATTAAAGCTAAGTGCTCAGTTACACAGCATTTATTTGTAGCAATAGGCAGGCAATTAAGTTCCTTGACTTTTTCTAACAAACCAGTTGGAATTAAGCTGCTGGATAGATTTGCCTAGAGTTTAGTGACTCTCTCCCTTATGTACTATTAAAATCCTACTACTATTATTATTTTTGAGACAGAGTCTTGCTCTGTCGCCCAGGCTGGAGTGCAGTGGCATGATCTCAGCTCACTGCAACCTCCACCTCCTGGGTTCAAACGATTCTCCTGCCTTAGCATCCCGAGTAGCTGGGATTACAGGTGCCCGCCACCATGCCCGGCTAATTTTTTGTATTTTTAGTAAAGATGGCGTTTAACTATGTTGGCCAGGCTGGTCTTGAACTTGTAATCTCATGATCTACCAGCCTTGGCCTCCTGAAGTGCTAGGATTAGAGCTGTGAGCCATCACACCTAAAATCCTACTATTTTAAACAATTTTGGGAAAGGCTAGTTTAAATGTGAATGGTCACATGCTATTAAATAATTTTATTGTAATTTTAAAATTATTTTCAATATGTACAGTAAGTAAAACCAATCTGGCAAACAAAGAATTGGGAAAAATTGGAAGTCCTTCTTGGGAGAAGCAATCTGAAAATTAGAATAGCAAAACAGTTATTCAACTATTGTTCTCACTCAAATTGTATTCTTTAAAAAAAAATTATTGTTGTATTAGTCCATTCTTACTCTGCTAATAAAGACATACCTGATACTGGGTAATTTATAAAGCAAAGAGGTTTAATTGACTCACAATTCAGCATGGCTGGGGAAGCCTCAGGAAACTTATAATCGTGACGGAAAGGGAAGCAAATACGTCCTTCTTCACATGTTGGCAACAAGGAGAAATAATGAGCAAAAACGGGAAAAGCCCTTTATGAAACCATCCGATCTCGTGACAGATATGAGAATAGCACGAAGGTAAATGCCCAATGATTTAATTACCTCCCAATGGGTCCCTCCTAGGACACGTGGGCTTGTGTGTACTATAGTTCAAGATGAGATTTGGTGGGGACATAGCCAAACAGTACCAATTGTATATGAAGGAAAGGCATCAAAGCTGAAAATTTCTTCTTTTAATTAATCAGTTGTGGTTTTCTCTATAAATAATAATAAAACAAAAATTTAATATTGGTTTTTTAGGTTTTTATTATAAGTTCCTTTAATTCAATTTTAGAAGTAGGTGAGATGTGAATTATAACAAAAATACAGTTTACATGAAGTTACACAAATACTCTCATTTATTCAATTTATTCTTCATAGATAATATCTGAGAGAGAAATGTTTGAGGTAATTCCAAGCTATTCAGAATTGCTAATGAATGAGTTTTTACCACATTATGGAATTTTTAATACAGATAAATCATGGGTCCATTTATAAATAAAGATTAGAAATTGCTTCCTACAGTACAGTATAACAGCAAACTCAAATCATCCTATTTATATTTTGATTTCAAAAATAAAATAGAAATTGAAATACTGCTTCATTCATTGGTTGAAGATATTTGCTGTATAACAGTTGACTAAGTTTGTGTTTATCATGTATGAATATAAATAATTATGAATGTAAATTATAAACACAAAAATTATATAAAGTTCATTCCCAATTAATGGTCTGTAATCAAGATTTAACATGTTGTTTTGTAAAAACGAAGTTTCAGGTTTAAGTGAGTCTTATGTCTGGGTGTGTTGGCTCATGCCTTTAATCTCAGTGCTTTGGGAGGTTGAGGTGGGAGGATCACTTGAGGCCAGGAGTTTCAGACCAACCTGGGCAACACAGCAAGACTACATCTCTGGGGGGCTGGGCGGGGGGGGGCGGGGGGAAGTTAACTGGGCAAGATAGTATACACCTGTAGTAGTAGCTACTCAGGAGACTGAGGTGGGAGGATCACTTGAGCCCAGTCGTTTGGGATTAGAGTGAGCTATGGTCACACTGGTGCACTCCAACCTTGGCAGCAGAGTAAAACCTTGTCTCTAAAAATATATATTTGAAAAATAAGTCTTCATTTAATGAAAATGGAAACAAATGTACCGTGTTGCTATTTGTACTTCACCACACTTTTCTGTGGAGCATGAAACTGTTTATTTTACAAGCATATTATAATCAGTAGCACTCCAGAGTAAACAGTTTTCAAAATATATATCCCTTTGGTTTTATTAAGGAGAACTGAAGGAGTTAACAAATTCTCCAGCTTATTGCTGTGTTATTTTAGAAATTATACTACTTCCTTTTGTACTAAGATGAACCGTGTGTTCTTTTGAATTTGCAGTGGCAGATATGGCCAATACACTATGAACCAGGAAAGTACCACCACCAAAGTTATAGAGAAGCCTCCATTTGATCGATCAAGTTCCCGGGATTCTTTGGATGAACTGTCTATGGAAGACTATTGGATAGAACTAGAAAACATCAAGAGATCTAGTGAAAACAGACAAGAAGCTCAAGAGGTGGTTGTCGTCAAAGAGCCTGATGGTAATAACTAACAAATAAAGCTTTTGCCGTTTGTATATGTATTTATAGGAAATGAATGCATAGAAAGGAAGAGAATAAGAAAAAGATAGGACGACCAAAAACAGATACTGCCTTTCAACTTGAAAATTACTTGTTTGAGGCAGATTTATGGATACAACTGCCAGATACAACGGGCATGAGTAAGTTAGCTTAGTCATAGACATGGCTGTTATGTTGTTCGCTAAGCTCACTGTATCATAGCTTTTTAGAGTTAGACTTCATCTTTGAAACCGTCTAACCTCAATTTAAATTTCTTCTGTAATGTGGTAGCCACATTGTCATTTGGTCTCTAGTGAGTGCAGATGGCGATAGAAAGAGCACTGCTTGGCAGTGAAACTGTTTTTCCAGTGGTCAGTCAGCTTGAGTTCTTTTGATCTTTGTTTTATTGATTTACAATCTATGGTCCTCTAACTTTGACTCTCTTGCTGTAGTTGTTATGCCTTTGGGAGAACAGAATAAGGCTTTTCTATTTTTACATGATAGCCTTTCATATATTTGAGGACACTTATTTTGTTTCTAGCCAGGACCTCTGTAGAAAGAAAATTTACATAAACCAATCCTTGTGGGTGGTTTTCAAAGACCTGTTGTGGTCTTGGCTATTTTGTCATTCAAAGTATAGTTCTCCAGATTGGATGCAATGGCCCAGGTTTAGCCAACTAGTCTGAAAATATAGACTTGGACAGTAGATGGTGGCATTAGCATTTTTAGCTTCCATATTTACTTCTTTCTCATATTTGATGCATAATTTCTGTAGAGTCACTTTCCTGCCATATTTTCCCATTCTCTGCTATGATACTTGATGTTCTGGGAGAAATATGTAAAACTTTACTTAAAAAATTTTTTTGTACTGTTTCTTTTAATTTCTGAAATTCAAGCAGTTACCAAGTTTTTCATGTCCATTTCTCTTGTCTGTTACATTAGCTTTCTTTCTATGCCTTGTGCCATCTATAAATTTGTATGTTTGTATAAGTTGATATGTAAATGCCAAAATGTGAGGGCCCCAATCAGTGCCTTGTGATCTACTAATAGAGACTTCATTCTCAACACAATGACTTCTTAACTAAATGACTTAGGATCACATTAAGTAGCAAAATCTATATAAATAAGATTTTTCTCCTTGGCTACAACATTGCTTGAAAAATCTACCAATACTAATTTAAAAAGAACTTGGAGATTTTTCTTAATTTAATTTCTTAGATCTAAAAGAACACTGCAGTTAACTCATTCTTTAGTTTCTCGTTTATTTTTCTCTCATTGTTTCCCAAATATGTTACCAGTAAAGTCAAGCTTATTTGTGGTAATTAATAGTTCACACATTTGAGGATATTTATCTTGTTCTTAGCCAGGACTTTCTAGAAAGAAAATTCACATAAACCAATCCTTGTGGGTGGTTTCTTTTTTCTTTTTTCTCACTCTTTCTTTCTCCATGTTTCAAGATGGAAGTATCACACTAGTCTGCTGAATAAGGAAAAAATATGTTTGAGAAAGCAGCTTTTAAGCCTGATAGATAGAAGTATGTCATTATCTGTTTGATAATTCTCCGACGTTAAATTAGTTTCTTTGATTTTTATGCACTGTGTGATCATCGAGAAGACCAGGAATGTTTTTTACATGCCCACACCTTTTCTTAGACTTTAACTTGTTTAAGTTTTACCTCTACTTTTTAGTGGAAAAAGTGACTCTACATAGCAATCTTGTTTATTTTCCTTGTTGTGTAACAATATCAGCTTTTTTCCTGCAGTTTGGTTTTATACACCAATACTGAGTTCTACCTTAACAGCATAAATAATAATGGCTGACTTATTTTTTTATTTTTTTATTTTTTTGAGATAGTGTCTTGCTCTGCTACCCAGACTGGAATGCAGTGGTACAATCTCAGTTCACTTCAACCTCCACCTCCTGGACTCAAGCGATTCTCTTGCTTTAGCCTCCCTAGTAGCTCTGATTATAGGCCTGCGGCACCATGCCCAGCTAATTTTTGTATTTTTAGTAGAAACGGGGTTTCACCATGTTGGCCAAGCTGGTCTCGAACTCCTGACCTCAAATTATCCACCCACCTTGGCCTCCCAAAGTGCTGGGATTACAGGCCTGAGCTACTATGCCCAGCCTTGCTGACTTACTTTTTATGCTAGCAAACTGTTTTAGTTGTCTGGTGTGCGTAGTGCCTCGCACTGGCTTATGTCTCTTGAATCCAAAGTTATTAATACTTGATTTCTGCCCTCAAGAAGTTTATATAGTATAGAAAGACAGGTAGGCAGGACTAGGGGCTATACCATGTGATATAGTCTATCTTAGGGCTTTTCAAAGCTCCTCCTATGTAACATTCTCACCTGTAGTTATGGCATAACTGGAAGAGGTGTGCTTTAGTATACAGATTAGAAAACAGAGTGAACTTGAGGCTAAGTGACTTATCCAAAGAGACTTGGCTATCAAGGTGCAGAAATGGGATACAGACTCAGGTCTTTTGTGCCCAATTCATTGCTCTTTTATTTTCCACTATAAACATGATGACTGGAAAGAAGCTATTCTAATTATCCTTCTGCTTTTAAATAACTTTCGTTAGATCTTACACAATATTTACAGGCATGTGAACATTTACTTCCTACTTTCAGTGTTTTGAATTGATTGTTATTTAATTAGCTTCCTATATAAGCTTTTTATGCTGAATATATTATACTTTAAAAATTTTTTTAAACAACATAATCTGATGTGCTGACTTGGAAGATTAGAAAAATTAATTTGAAATTGGTTCGTTCCCAATGCTCTGTTGCTGTTACCTTCTTTGCTGCACTCCCTGTCAGCCACAGTGAACGGAGAAAACAAGGCTTTCCATAAATCAGTGCTGGACTCTGAGGTAGTAGTGAATTTAAGCCAAGAAACTGAGCTTAATGTACAGCCCCAGCATTGACTTCTTTCTGTAACTTGATGGAAGTAAGTTATCTTTTCATTCCTTGCTCATCTCTGTAAGGGGAACAGTATCATCCTCTGGGTGAATCAGCAGGGAAGTTATAGAGGTTAATTACATGTGAAGTCATTTAAAAATTTTAATTGAGTATATATGAAATCGATCTAAAATTGGATATCGTTGTGGCTGGAGTGTATGGCAGTTGTCCAAGTTTTAGATAATGATTCTTAGCACTGTAGTTCGGTCACAATAGAAGAGTTTTAGTAAGAATTTTTAACAGCTTAAAAAATGTAAAGGTTCTTAGATTTTGTGATTTAAGTACCACTTTTCTCTACTGTCTTAGAGGGAGAATTGGAAGAAGAGTGGCTTAAAGAGGCCGGTTTGTCCAATCTCTTTGGAGAGTCTGCTGGAGACCCACAGGAAAGCATGGTGTTTTTATCAACACTGACCCGGACCCAGGCAGCGGCAGTTCAGAAACGAGTAGAGATGGTCTCCCAGACCTTGAGGAAAAGAAACAAACAACACCAGATTCCTGACGTCAGAGACATATTTGCTCAACAGAGAGAATCAAAAGAAACAGTAGGTTTTCTTTTTTGATGTTAAGGCAACGGAATAATTGCTTGCAATCAATTGGATCAATCTGGTTTAATTCAAATTATTAAAAACGTGTGATTACCTATTCTATGCCAGGCATCAAAGCTCTATGCTTGCAGGGAACAAGAGAGACTCGCTTCCTGCCTTTCTGTAAATTACAGTCATGGGGCAGAAAACAAAGCTAGTTAAAATTCAGCATGATAATCCATGCATTAGGGGAAGAGGGTGTCCTTGGAGCATTAGAAGTGACTCTAACTCCACTAGGGGTGACAGAGACAGCTTCTCAGACAACGTGACTACCAACTGTTATTTAGAGAAAAGTAGGAGCAAGATAGTCTTCCCTATCTATTAATGCTTGTAGGAATATTTGATTTTTCCCTAGACTCATTTGGGGATGGATGACCTAGAGTATGAGGGAGCTAATTGCAGCTGAATTACACAGTAGGAACCTTGAGACATGAAGTAACTTCTCCTTTGTGGTGTTAAAAGAAAGATCTTAGACAAATTTAATTTAATAGAGTTTAATTGAGCCAAGAATAATTTGCAAATCGGGCAGCCCCCCAGCCCCCTGTCACAGCAGATTCAGAGACTCCAGTGCTACCGTGTGGTCGAAGAAGATTTATGGACAGGTAAAGGAAAGTGATCTACAGAAAATGGAAGTGAGGTAAAGAAACAGCTGGATTGGTTACAGCTATGTGTTTGCCTTATTTGAATATGGTTTGAACAGTTGGTCACCTTTGATTGCCCAAAATTTGGTGATTGACACGAGAGTAGGTTACAGTCTATTTACACATCCAATTAGGTTAGAGTTCACTAAAGACAAAGAAATCATTTAGGATGAATATAAGATATGTAAGGAGGCAGCTTTAGGTTAAACTTTAAGGTTCCTAGCCTTAGCACAAATGACAGCACACAAAAGATTGAGTAAATATTTGTCTAGATGATTAACTTATTAATGAAAGCTGTGGGATCTGGCAGAGACTGCGGGACTGATGAATGAAGAGAGGTATCAGGGAAGGCATGATGAAAGTTTGAGAGGTTAGGTGGGGTGGCTCACAGCTTTTACCCCAGCACTTTGGGAGGCTGAGGCTGGAGAGTTTGAGATCAGCCTGGGCAACATAGCGAAACCCACTCTCTACAAAAAGCACAAGAATTAGCTGGGTGTGGTGGTGTGTGCCTGTAGACCCAGCTCTTTGCGGGCGCTGAGGCCAGAGGATTGCATGAGCCCAGAAAGTTGAGGCTGCAGTGAGCTGTATTTGTGCCACTGCACTCCAGGCTAGGTGACAAAGCGAGACCCCATCTCAAACAACAACAACAACAACAAAACACAGTACAAGAACTGTGTGGTTTACATCAGTGCTACTCAAATAAGCCAGATGGTGGGTTACCTGTTACTCATCTGTAAGGGCATAAGGAGCTTGCACAGAATATAAATGATCCTTCTTTCTTTCATGGAAAAAGTCTTGCTGCCAAAAAGAAAAAAAAATCAGCTGATTTAGATGATGTTCTTGAGGTCAAGTTGATTTACATTCTGGCCTGAGTAGCTCTGGCCTAGAAGACCCAGTGAGGTGGCTGGAATGGGAATGAACATGGAATGGGACTCTTGAACAATGATTGTAATAATAATAATACCAGTTGCTGCCACCATTGCTGAAAACTTACTGTGCTAACCACTTTATGCGCTTTATCTCTTTTAATCCTTACAGCTGTCCTGTGAGTGAGGTGTTAGCATTTCCATTTTATGACTGAGGCTCATAGATTTTATTTTGTTTTTTATTTTTGGAGATGGAGTCGCTCTCTGTCACCCAGGCTGGAGTGTGGTGACACAATCTCATCTCACTGCAACCTCAGCCTCCCAGCTTCAAGCTATTCTCCTGCCTCAGCCTTCCAAGTAGCTGGGACTACAGACTCATGCCATCATGCCCGGCTAATTTTTTGTACTTTTAGTAGAGATGGGGTCTTACCATGTTGATCAGGCTGGTTTCAAACTCCTGACCTCAGGTGATCTGCCTGCCTCAGCCTCCCAAAGCGCTGAGGGATTACAGGTGTGAGCCACCGTGCCTGGCCAGATTTTAAGTAACTTGCTCAGTGTCCTGTAGATAGTAAACCCAAATTTGTTTGACTTTGAAGTACATGCTTTTAACCAATCTCTATCTTGGTACATTTGCATTTTGTACATGATTCTGACATTAAGCATCCTAAATCTGAGATTCTATTTACACTATAAATAAAAGATAAGAAAAATTTTATGATTATTTATTTAGAAAGAGGAATAGAAGGGTTTGTATTTAAGGTATCTTCCTGTCATGTAGATGTTTTTTTTTTTTGCCTTTTGTAGACATTTTATTCTTGCAAGAAATCCCTTCTAGCTGCAGATTCCTACTCTATTTGCATGACCGATTTCAGATCAAGTCCAGTCCTTGTTACAGGAGTTTTGGGGTCCTTAAATTGCTCCAAGCACTTGCTTAAGTTAAGCACTTGCTTACCACCCAATGGTTATTTGGGATATCCATCCTCGTGTTAAAAAGGACTGGACGAGGTTTGCAGCTGAAGAAAAATGATTGGTAAGAAAATTTAGTATTATGACATTTTCCTCCCAATTAGAGAACCCTCACTAAGGGAGTTAGGAGGAAGTGAAAAGGGGGAGGAAACAGAGCTGAGGCTAAGCAAAATATAAATTGTGGGATTTCTGCCAGTCTCCAAGAGGATGTTGCTGCTCGGTGCTAGAAACAACATTTTCCAGCAAGTTTCTGGCAGTGTCTGAACCACATGGTTTGAGTCCAAGGTAATTGGTGGATTGTATCATCTGATGGAGTCATTAAGAGAGAACTAGCAAAAGGAAATTAAAATAATGTTAACTTGCTTACACTGCATGCCTTTAATTGAAACACTGCCACCCATTAGAAAAGTGCTTGATCTATACCCCCATCCCTCACACAAACTTGGGCCAGCCATCTTCACTTGCAGTTCTTCTGTTTTTGAGTGAGTATATATTCAGCTCTTCCGTGTTAAATGCTTCCTCATGAAGGCCTTGCTGACACTAGGAAATATAATACAGAAATGAACACCATCTGTACTGCCATCTTCAATTGCTAAGGAAAATAATTCTGACCACATGCTCCAAAATATGTGTTCTTTTGTGAGATTGGAATCATTCACTGTGTTCATTGTGCCATGGAGGGCCAGCCTCTGCAGGCTTGTGGGAGGAGGGACGGAGGATGGGCCTGTCTGTCCTTCAGGGGATTAAAGTGATGCTGGGCACTCACATACCACTTCTGTGACTTGGTAGTCACTGTAACAGTCCTGGGCCTTCCCTGTCTCTAAGTGGTGCATTAATGGCCTAGATGTCCCTAGCCTAGTGCTTTTCTAGGCTCTTTTTAGACTTCAGGTGTACCACGTACCAGCTCAGCCAGGGAGACCCCCACCCAGGAGGCCTGAAGGCAGTGAGAGGCAGACACCCAGGTAGAACAGCAAAGTGGGTCTATCCAGGGGGCCAGCAGCCTACTGAGCTGAGAGTCTCAGGGGCTGACGGCATTCCACGCTGGAGTCTCCGAGCAGATTCTGATCCATGTATTTCTTCTCTCTGAACAGGTAACTATTATTAACAAACAGGTGTTCTGTACTTTTCCGTAACTCAAAAATATACCCAGCAGGCAGCTATTACCTGCTCACCACTGATTACAGACAAACTAAAATGTTCTCCATGAGAGAGTCACGGGGGCAGGGTAAACTTAATATTTCTCAACACAGGAGGATGAAGTCCTTCTGGGACAACAGCTTGAGGTGAAACGTGTGGTGAGACTATACTGGCCACTTCCTGTCTGTTGAGATAAAATCCAGTAGAATTATCAGTATTATTTTAAAAATAATTCGAATAGACCTCTTTCTGTGGTTGATCCACACTCTCCTTCTTGATCTCTGAATTTCTTCTGAAGCCTTACCTAGAAAGAAGGAAGTACTGTCTGGCCACTTTAACTGCTGAGTGGAGTCAGCTGTGGTTTACCATGTCCATAAGCCTTTGGAAAGCTCCATTCCTTGGGGGTCACTGCCCTGAACCCTTGAAAACAGGAGTTCCTTCAGATGTTTAAGCTCTTATTGCTGGTTTGGTAATTTAGTTATTTATCTCACATTTATTTCTTGCTTTTTTTTACTTGAAGAATTTCTATTTTATTAAAGACATGTACTTTTATAGTTTTGTAGCAGCATGATTGAGATATAATTCATATACCATACTATTGACCCATTTAAAGTATACAATTCAATGTTTTTTTTTTAGCGTATTGACAGTCATGCAACTATTACCACCATCAGTTTCAGCACATTTTTATTATCTCCAAAAGAAAGCCTGCATCCATTAGCAGGCATTCTCCATATTTCCCTCCCTACTCTTTGGTGACCACAGGTCTGCTTTGTGTCTCTATGGTTTGCGTATTACGGATTTGCTATCAATGAAATCATATAATACGTGGCTCTTCATGACTGGTTTCTTTCACTTAGCGCAATGTTTTCAAGGTTTATTTATGTTGCAGCATGTATCAATACTTCATTTCTTTTTATAGCCAAATAACATTCCAAATTTTGCTTATCCATTCATCAACTAATAGATACTACTAATTTTTTGACATGTCTGTCTTTTCTCCTCCACTAAATAGTGGCATTCTTGATGACAGGAACACACTCATGACTTTTTTCATGTTTCCCACTGGGTCTACTATGGTCTCTTACAAGTTGTAGGTAATCAAATATTTTTTGGATGATTGCTCGTTGATTATTACCTTAGTACCTTTTTTCCACCGTGATTGTTATAATTCTGAGTACATTTCTTGTACTTTAAAGGTTATTAACAGAATTATTTACAATGCCATTTTCTCTGGTTTTGACTTGGAGAGGACTAAATGGCCTGTTTTCTATGTTTAGGCTCCAGATGGCACTGAATCGCAGTCACTTAGAACAAATGAAAACAAATATCAAGGAAGAGATGGTATGTTGAACCTGTTCTCTTGTTTTTTCCCCCCCACCTTTAATTAGTGTAACAAAGTTACAGTCTTATACTCACCTTCAATTCTAGTAAGCAAATTATATTAAAATGCTAATGTAGGGTCCCAAGTGGACCATTACGTGAGGCTGAGCTTATAGTTGACCTTCAATTTTTTAAAATGTGTATCCCTATCTTCTGATTCAAAATGCATATATGTATCTTCCTGAATGCTTATCATGTGCCAGATGCTATCAGGAGATGTTTACTTCATTTAATACACTCAAAAACGATGTAATGGTTATTGTTCTTATTAACCCATTTTACAGAAGAGTGAACTGAGGCTTAGAGATGTGAAGCCACTTTCCAATGTCACACAGCTAGTTACTGAGGCAGCAAACTTGCAGCATTGTTCTTAAATCACAAGCTCCTAATTCGTAAATGGGATAACTTTTTAGATATTGTAGAAAAACTTTTAAAAATAGTTAAGATTGTTATGGGCAATTGATTATAATTTTCCTTTTCCTTTTCTTTCTCTGCTAACGTTTGGTATTCCAGAAATGAATTAGAAATTCGAGGTATGGAAGAAAGTAATTTTCTTTTTTTGAGGTGGAGTCTTGCTTTTTTGCCCAGGCTGGAGTGCAGTGGTGTGGTCTTGGCTCACTGCAACCTCTACCTCCCTGGTTCAAGTGATTCTTCTCCCTCAGCCTCCCCAGTAGCTGGGATTACAGGCACGTGCCACCATGCCCGGCCATTTTTTTTTTTTTTAATCTCTAGTAGAGACAGGGTTTTGCCATGTTGGCCAGGCTGATCTCGAACTCTTGACCTCAAATGATCCGCCTGCCTCAGCCTCCCAAAGTGCGATTACAGGTGTGAGCCACCATGCCCTGCCAAAAGTAACTATTAAGACTTCGTTAATACTAAGAAAGAATTTATAGCTATTTTGTTTGTTTACAAAAAGGAAAAATATTCTAAATGAAGTTAATAGATTTAAGCTTAAAAATTTAGTCCTTAATTGCTATTTAACAAACAAAAACTAAAGGTGATCTATGTTTATGTTCCTGAAATTTAGCAACTGGTGTGTGCATGTCATTAATAGTGTTGCATTTGCTTTGGAAGTAGTAGGGGGAGGGGTATTAGGTAAACTGGAGGACTGAGGAGTGTTCCCAATGTTCCTATAAAATCCTACATTATTCAAGATCATATGGGACATTTTCCTTCCATACTTTTCTCAGAACTTCTCTCTTGCACCCCTGCCTTAAAGATAATATGCACACACGTATATATACACATATATATTTATAAAAGCATTTGCTTTTTACTGTTCTGTGGATGTTTCTCCAGTTGTATATGTTATATCTGAATGAAATCACTAGGTGTTTTCTCAAATCTAGGTGCCCGCAGATGTTGAAGTGGCAAGCAAGCTGGCATAGCTACCCTGCCTGCTAGAGAGCTGGGTCGTCAGGAGAGACAGACGGGTTTTTTGTGCCAATGTCAATATGCTTTGGGCTCTGGGGAAGAGTGACTGGCAGTTGGTGAACAGATACTGAGGAAAACATTGTCCTTTTCTTGGTGTTTTCCTCCCTTGCCAGGGATCATGAGGTAGGCTATAGCAACAAAAGTTCTGGAAGACAAGTTCATAGTGTAAGCACTTTCCTGCCCAGCTTGCAGCAGGCAAGTGAAATGCGACAAACTTGCTGCTTGATTTACATCTGCTTCTGCTGGAATGCTACAGAGTGGGAATAGAGCCTCCAATCAGAATCGCGAGAGAATGTGTGATGCCATCCAAGTCACTGAGTAGTTCCCATTGCACCTGCTCTGGGCAGTGCCTTGCTGTTTCACTAGCCAGTGAATTAACCAGTGTGAGCCAGACGTTGGAAAGTTGAGGATGAAATGCATGGAAACATTGTCTCAGGTTCAAAAGTGGGGCTGTTTCTGATTAAAATTTGAAGACATGGATGACATAGCCTCTTTTGAATGTTTTCCCCACACTTGGGTTTTTAAACATATTCCACCGATGATACTTATTTTAAATGAAAAAGTTGCTAAGTTTTATAGTTGCAAGGGTTGTCACGTTTCAAATTAATTAATCCACTGCAATATGTTCATTTTTCATGAAATCGTAAATTCTATGAAATATATTTAGAAATATTAATGCTCCAATAATTTTTAAAACTTTTATATTGATATGTGTAGTTTCTTATTTTCTTTGGGATTTCCACAGAGGAATGAAAAGATCTTTTTTTTTAAATAGAAGCAATTGAATCTTAAAGTCAGGTGGTTAAAAAAAATTTTTTAAAGGCATTTCAGGATATTTTGGACAACTGAAAAACTTGAGGGAGTTTTGCAAAATGTTTGTAACTCAGTGCTATTGTGCACTTAAAAAGAGACTAGATAACAGAAATGTTATTTATTTTAGGACCTTAAGGGCCAAAAGGTTGATTTAAACATTCTGTTCTTGTTAAGAGTGGATAATTAAAGCATCATTTATTAGCCAAGTAATCATCCATTTTTTGTAGCAGCGCCCCCCCGTTCAGCCCCAAAACTGTTTTTTTCTGTGCTCTGCCTCAACTTGATTTTCTATTTTAGCCAGAACTTTTATGTGCAGTATTTTTTTTTTGCCATGCTTTTGAAGGAAATTTGTGTGTTAAATGTATAGTACCTTAATTATAATTACTCAGCTTTACATTCTGCAGTCTGCTGGTGTGGGTGTGAGTGTGGGGGTATTTATTATAACCCTGACGTGGAGGTGCTGAGAAGAAAGAGTAGTTTAAAAATTCTTGCCCACAACTACTCAGCTGCTGGAAAGGTAGCTTTTAATTTAAGAAAATGGCTAATCATTTTTTTCCTCTTAGAATGGTTTCCTAGGAAACCAATGTACATAGTCATAGTAAGACATAAAAGAGTATAAACTAGAGGGAAAATAAAACTAATACTGTGCTTTCACATTCATGCTGATACTTTAAAAAATTAATCATCAAAAGGTATAAGTATTCTAATTTAAAAAATAGCTGTTGAGAAACATAAATATACATGGCAGCAGATGAATACTAATAATATCAATGGTCTTTAAATGTATTCTTAGTTTTGGAATTAGCACAGGTAAATTCTTACTTTCTTAACTGTGAGTTGCCATCAGGATCAGCTATGTAATTTGCAAGGCCAGGGACAAACTGAAAATATAGGGCCTCTTATTTACATTTCATGATGTAACAGCAGAGCATTAAACTAAGTGTGGGACCCTCCTGAGCTTGGAGCCCTGTGTGGCTGCAGGGGTCTCATGCCCATAAAGTTTACCCTGATTATTGAAGGGGACTGAATAAGACTAGATTCATATTTACCTCTAAACTTGTTTTGATTAAAACAGGCGATCCTCTCACTTCAGCCTCCCAAAGTCTTGGGATTACAGGGATGATCCCTTTCTCTCTCCCTCTCTCTCTTTCCCACTTCTTTCACCCTTTCCCTCTATCCCTTCCTCTCTCTCACTCTTTTTCCTTCCTCCCTCCCCATTAATTTATTGAAGAAACATGGTGATTAAGTTGTGGAGAGTTTCCGCCTCTGACTATTCCCCTGGTGTAGTTTAACATGTTCTTTTGTTTCTTATAAATTAGTTGACTTTAAATTGATGATCAGATTCAGTTTCACTTTTTTTTTTTTTGGTGGTAGGGGGGTCAAGACTGATATATGATTGTGTATTTTCTCTTAAGAAACTCCTATATCTGTCTATCTTTTTTTTTGTCAGTGTAGCAGCTGCTGCTGATTAATACCTGGATCCATTAGTTTATTAATGGTTACAAAATTATAATGGTTTATATTCATTTTGAATTTAAATGAATATAAACATTATTTTTCTGAACTGCAGACTTTTAATAATATATGTAATTATGACATTTATCTATTACATTTTTAAATTAACTTTAGCTTCTATCATTTTGTTGTGTTCGTATGTGAGCCTGTTAGTATGTAAGCATGTATATACACCGCATTTTGTAATTCATAGCTTTTTACTATGATTCAAAGGTCTACAGTGAGAAAATATCAGTTATCTTCGTTATTGGCTCTAGGTTTTTTCTAATGTCAGTTGCATTAAGACCAAAAGTTTACGAAATAGTCAAATTTAGAATTATTTTCTCCAAAGCTTAAATCAGGTGTTTTCAGCAAAGAGATTTTTAAATGTTAATTCCTTTCTGGAAGATTAGCAAGAAACCATAAATGCCAAAACAAAGTTAAACTGACTATATCCCTGAAATCTTGATGTAAATATGTGAAAATGATTTGACTAGTATTTATAGTTGTAGGAACTCTTATACTCTTTGACATAATCAGCGGCAAACCCAACCATTCCTGTGCCAGGTACTTCCAGACCCGAGTCGCATAGTGATAATTTTTTGGCACTAACTCTTGTTTTGGAGTTTTTACTATGATAGGTGATATTCCAGAAAGGAAATGTAGGGTGTGGAAGAAGTTTATTCCAAGAATCTGATCCACTCTGAATAAATTAATTAAATGGTAAATTACTAGCTTTACAAGAGATTACTGCTTATCACCTCTCTTTTCTTTCGCTTTTAGTTTCTCTGTGTAGAATAAAACAACAATTAAGACTTCAAAACCTTTTGAGGTTTTTCATTAGAAGTTTATTATCTTTCAGCAATGTTTTGGAATTGGAACCCAGTTTAAGGATTGTGATCTCAAAGATTTCACAGTTGAACTATAGATTGCTAGCCACCACCATCTCCCTGCCCACTTCCCATGCGCCATCCATAGGATTCTTGAGTACACTATTATTAAAATAACAGCTAAGTATTGCCTAGAGAACATAGTACTCTTCCCAAATGTTTTTATATAGTGAATGCATTTGAATTTTTTAAAAAAATAAATAAAGAAGTAAAGCATATGAATTGGGTTCTTTTCCCCCTGCCCCCCAGACCAGGCATCTAACCTTGTTGTTGGTGAAAAGAAGCTGATCCTACCTGAGGAAACACCTGCCTCTGAAACAGACATCAACCTGGAGGTATCATTTGCCGAGCAAGCACTCAATCAGAAAGAGAGCTCCAAGGAGAAAATCCAGAAGAGTAAAGGCAATGATGCCAAGTCACCTGTACGTCGTACACTGTTTATAAATATTCATATATGTACACATATACATCTATATACACACACACATACACACACAGAGAGAGAGAGAGAGAGAGAGACGAGGTCTCACTATGTTGCCCAGGCGTAACTCAAACTCCTGAGCTCCAGCGATCCTCTCACCTCAGCCTTCCAAAGTCTTGGGATTACAGGGATGATCCACCACACCTGGCCCAGAATATATTTTTCATAACTTTTTATTTTAAAAATGTGGAAACCACAGAAAAGTTGAAAGAATAGTATGACAAACACCATATGGCTTTCATAGATCAATTCAACAGTTATTAACATTTTATAACCTCTTTTTCTTTTCTATGTCTATATGTATGTTCTAACTTTTGTTTTTAGTTTAACAAGGACATAGAAAACAACACAATTATAATACTTAAGAAAGTTAAACTGAAGTGATAATTATATTTAATATATGGTTGTATCAAAATTTCCCCAGTTGTCACAATATTATTCTTTATAGCTTCTCCCTTTTCCACTCCCATTTGGGTTTCAAACAAGGGTCATATACTGTATTTGTTGTCATGTTTATTTGGTTTTCTTGAATCTATGACAGTCTCCTGCTTTTTTTCAATATTAATGAAGAGACAAGTCAGTTTTCTGATTGTTCCTTCAGGACTGGATTCAAATTAAACATTTTTAGCCACACTTACTGCATAGACAATGTTTATACCTTTGATTGCATCATCAGAAAAGGTTCATGGTATCAGATGGTCCCTTTATTGGTGATAGAAGTTTGATCACCAGCTTGTCTAAGGAGAGATGTTCACTAGCTCTCCCCCTTGCAAAAATATACCTTTCCTATGTGCAGTTAATAATAATTTGCCATCCTTGAGACTGGGCAAATTTCCTCTATGTCAATAAAGCCTATTGCCCAGTGGTTTCACTATCCATTTTTAACTTTGCCTGAAACAATAACTAAACTGCTGCTTGAGAAATGGTTATTTTAAAATTCTATTATTCCTTCTACACTTATTGGCTGACAGTCTTCCATAATTGCTTCTCCACTTTCTAGCACAAGATGTTCCAGGCTCTCTTTATAATTTTCTCCCGGCAGACTTGAAAGCATCCATGTCTTCAAGAAGCTCTGGTACTTTTTAGCAGCAAATTGTATTTAGAAACCAAGCTCTGTGCAGTGAATGTTCTCATTGCTACTGAATGTCTTGTATTTTCTAAAAAATACATTTATTTACGCAGAATTTCACACAGGCAAAAGTTAAAAAGAATGGTATTCTGAACCCCCAAATACTCAGCACTCAGCCCCAAAATTCATTAACCCATGGCCAATCCTGACCTATCCATACCACCACCCACTTCCCTATTCTGTGTTATTTCGAAATACATCTCTGAATTCTATTTTATCATCTATATTCCTAAAAGACAAAGAGGAGATTTTAAAACTCATAACCATTTAACTATTATTGTACCAAAAATGCTAACAATTTTTAATTTCAAACATCGAATCAATGTTCAGATTTCAAATTGGATCACATAATTTTATGATCTTTTGTACAGTTTGAGCCAGGATCCAAATAAGGCTCTTGTATTGCAATTAATAGATATATCTTTTAAGAATTTTAAAATCTCCTCCATTTCTTTCTCTCCCTCTCTCTCTCTTCCACTACTTTCTCCCTTTCCCTCTATCCCTTCCTCTCTCTCACTATTTTTCCTTCCTTCCTCCCCATTAATTTATTGAAGAAAGCTGGTGATTAAGTTGTGGAGAGTTTCCACTTCTGACTATTCCCCTGGTGCAGTTTAACATGTTCTTTTGTTTCTTATAAATTAGTTGCCTTTAAATTGATGATCAGATTCAGTTTTACTTTTTTTTTTTTTTGGTGGTAGGGGGGTCAAGACTGATATGTGATTGTGTGTTTTCTGTTGAGAAGCTCATATATCTGTTTGTCTTTTTTTGTCAATGTAGTAGCTGCTGCTGATCAATACCTGGATCCATTAGTTTATTAATGGTTACAAAATTATGATCTAATATGTTCTTTTTTTTATTTGACTATTTCTTTGAGAACAACTGTCTCAAAGTGGTCATTTTTACCTTTTATTGGTTTTTGGAAATTGTTGGTTTACTAGCATTTTTCACCTGTGACCAATTAATGTTTTAATTTGTTTTGTAAAAAGTAGCCTTAACTCATGGACTTATATATATTTATAAAAAATAGTCTTAACTCGTGGATTTACACATATTTGACATGACTCTGGATGAGATTTTACAGGCTTGTCTGGTGTATTTTCTCTTCCAGACCTAGATTGATTTGTTTCTGAAGGAAACTCTGATTCCATTTAATAGAAATAGACTTTTGTGACTATGCTCAGGGCACTAGGAGCGTTCATTTCTTTGAGTTGGCCATTACTTTTGAGCCTTTTCAGAGGACAGAGGTACGTCACTATCATCTGTCTTCTGTGCTGAGAATTGCAGTTCTCAGGAAATGGCAGATGATATATTTAGAATATCACATAATTACATGTTTGCTTTATCCTACGTAATGCACAGCATTCTCAGAATATGGTAATATTACCATCAACAATATGACTACTAGAAATGGTTTATGCTTGTTTTTCTTTTTTCTTTCTTTCTTTTTTTTTTTTTTTTTTGCATGTATGTGTGCATTGGGGGCACATCGTAAAAGGAGCTTTATACAGTAAAATTACTGTGTTTTAGGTTGCGTAGGATTGTTAGTCTTTGTATGGTTAAGCCATCAACTGTATACCTACTTTGGTTAATTTGCTTTATTTTCAATTTTTAAAGATTGCTTTTATTGAAATTTAATTTTGGTTTATAAATATGTAAAATATACAGTCCAACAGTGAAGCTGAAGTTGAAAAACAACGTGTATTAAAAGTCTAGCTTTTCTCCTTCAGCTACCAACGTATTCAGTTCCCTCTCTTAGAGGCAAACTTTCTTTCCTTTTAATATCGTGGTTTATCCTTTTGTTCCTAGGTAAATGTTAGCTTGCTATGCAGTTTCTTCCACCTTGATTTTTGTTTTGTTGACTTAGTGGTATATTCTGGAAATCATACCAAAGTAGTGTAGAGGAATATTTCTCACTTCCTTCTTATTAGATATATTCTACTCCATTGTATGGATGTATTATCATTTATTGAAGCAGTTGTGGACATCTGAATTATTTGTAGGCTTGTGTGTGTGTGTGTGTGTGTGTGTATTTTATTTTTGAGATTGAGTTTCACTCTTGTCACCCAGGCTGGAGTGCAATGGCATGATCTCACTCACTGCAACCTCCGCCTCCTGGGTACAAGCGATTATCCTGCCTCAGCCTCTCAAGTAGCTGGGATTATAGGTGCCCGCCACCATGCCTGGCTAATTTTTGTATTTTTGGTAGAAATGGGTTTTTACCATGTTGGCCAGGCTGGTCTCAAACCCCTGTCCTCAGGTGATCCTCCTGCTTTGGCCTCCCAAAGTGCTAGGGTTACAGGCATGAGCCACTGTGCCTGGCTTTCTTGTATATTTTTAAAAATCTGTGCTTATACCTAATGGGAAAAGTAAAAGTATGCAAATGTGGCCTAAAGTGATGATCCACTCTGCCAGACTATCCATAGGAAAAGTATGTTTTCTTGTATTTTTTCTTGAGACAGAGTCTTGCTCTGTCACCTAGGCGTAGTCTGGCTCACTGTACAATGGCATAGTCTCGGCTCACTGCAACCCCTGCTTCCTGGGTTCAAGTACTTCTCCTGCCTTAGCCTCCCGAGCAGCTGGGGTTACAGGCGTGTGCCACCACACCAGCTAATTTTTTGTATTTTTAGTAGAGATGGGGTATCACCACGTGGTCCAGGCTTATCTTGAACTCCTGACCTTGTGATCTGCCTACCTTGGCCTCCCAAAGTGCTGGGATTACAGGCGTAAGCCACTGAGCTTGGCCGAAAAGTATGGTTTTAGAGTGACAGTCTTCATCTCAAAGTGTGGAAAGGTTTTAAATTGAAGAACAGTAGAATCTAAACAAAATGAAGACATTGTTGGCTTTTAAGTTACTGACTCAAACAATGGAATGAAATATAACTAATCTCCACTTGAGAGCTTTCAAAACAAAACTCCCCCTGCCATTTTCTTCTCTGTTTAGCTAATTTACACTCACTACCTTCTTGATTTTATTCATGTTGTGCCCCAAGTTTAAAATGACCTCATCATTTCTACCCCTCTGTTGTTCCATATTTGCCAAAGAAACCTTTATCTATTCCTCAGAGGCTAGCTCAAGATCAGTTTTCCTGTTAAGTCTTTCCTGATTGTGAACTTATATATTAGATCAAATAAATATGTGAAATCACCTTTGATTTAGGCTGCATGCTTTAGACATTATGGTTAATCTGTCCATGTATTTGTTTATGCAAATATACATATACTCATCTTTACAAACTTTTTTTTTTTTAGTTCATTTGTCTTCTAGAAGGTATGGACTCATTGTAAAGTTTCTACAAGTCTTTCCCATGGTTGAAGAAGTAAAGATTTGTATTCACTACTCTGAGGCAGGTGTCTAAACAGATAAAACCTTAAGTCCCATTTCTGTTCCATGCTCCCCTCCTTCTGTAAATAAGAAATAGGCTTTATGTAATACATTGTTCTCTGTTGACGTCATTTCATATTCACTTCCTTTTCCTCACAGCATCAAGCAGTCTTTGTTAATTCTTTATGATCTCTCACAGTGGATTCAAATTTCTCTTCTTAAATTTGGAGATCATGTTTTATAACCTTTAATTTGCTTTAGTTTGAAAATGTAGCTACTTAGTGTGTACACATTATATCTCAGAAATTATGCTCTGTAATTATTTTATTTATTAGATGACCTCGAGGAGGTAGAGATCCCTGTTTTTCATTCAGGGAAACATCTTAGAGAGGTAACTTGACATGCTGAGGCTTGACATTAATGACTATGCTTTTGAAGCCTTTATCTTGCTTTCCAAGTCAAAGCTAGAGTGATTTGATGAGTAAAAAAGTCAAGTTTATTATTAGTGACGCAGTGCCTAAGGGCCCCTCATGGAAAACCGACAAAAGAGCGGCACAGCCAGGAAAAGCTACCTAGTTAGTTTGTGGAAACACCTGGGAAGCAATGACCTTTTTTTTTTTTTTGAAAATTTTTATTATTTTCTTTTTTTTTTTTTTTTTTGATGAAGTTGCATTTTTGTTGCCCAGGCTGGAGTGCAATGGCTCGCCGCAACTTCCACCTCCCCGGTTCAAGTGATTTTCCTGCCTCAGCCTCCTGAGTAACTAGAATTACAGGCGCCTGCCACCACACCCGGCTAGTTTTTGTATTTTTAGTAGAGACACGGTTTTACCATGTTGGTCAGGCTGGTCTCAAACTCCTGACCTTAGGCCACCCACCCGCCTTGGCCTCCCAAAGTGCTGGGCTTACAGGCGTAAGCCACCATGCCTGGCCTTATTCTTTTCTTTAAATACATTTTTCAAGAAGTAGAGATCTTTAATCTTGCTGAAATTTCACTGCTTTCTCTTAGCCAACAAACTGAACCATTCAGTCTATTAACTAAACAAAAAATGACAGGAAACTTCATAAATATTTAAAGCTGCTGCTATGAATTAAACATTGGGATAAAGAACTAACTCCTTCATTAGGCACAATGTCTAAATAAATAAATAAATAAGCTCATGACATATATCGCTAGGTAAATCAAATGTTTGAATTAATCATATTTCAGGATTCTCTAAACATTTACCTTGGGTAATGCTTTGAACGACTGTATTACATGTGTCTGGCTTATTAGACCCAAAGCAACTGATTTTAATGTAAACATTTAGGACTTTTTTTTTAAAAAAAAAGATAAATATGCTTGATTCAGCATTCAGAAAACGAAACAATTAGCAGAAATGTAGGGCCAAGCATGGGAAAAATGTGACGAGTTTTGCGTGATTGTTAAAAAGGAAAACTCAGTACAAATCACAGAAAATCAGGGGAACACGAAGCCAGTGGCCCTTCACCTCACTGAGTTTGATTCTGTGCTCTCTTCCCTGTAGGATGTATGTCTTCATTCATTTAGTGGGCCGTGACAAAGCACCCGTCCTGTGCCAGGTCTATGGTATAACAGGGTTACAGAAGTGATTAGGAAGTAGCTCCTCTCCTTGAGGCGCTCCCAGTACCACATCAACACCTATCAACCTAGATATCTCCCTGCCTACTCTGGTGGATGGGGAAAATGGAGTAGAACAGAATGGTTACAAAACTTAGGATTTAGGAGAACTGAATGTACATCTCATTACATCACTGGCTTTGTGGCCATGTTTAAGGCACTTAACCGAGTCTCCGTTTCTTCACCTAGAAGATGCTGTAGTCATCTTATTGGGACTTTTGCAGAATTAAATGAGGAACTGTTTTTCAGATATGAGAATTATTGTTGTCATTTTTTTTCTTACCTTGCCATGACACGTAAGAATAAAAACCATGAAATGTTGATATTGTTTTAAAAACTCCATGAAAAAATATAATATGTAATACTTTTTGAGTGCTATTTATAATTTGATCGTCACCACAACCTTATAGGTCAGGTTCAGTTGTTATTCTCATTTTCCAGATGAGAAGGCTAAGGCACAGAAGGGAACATTGTTTGCCGCGGGTCACATAGTGAGTGATGAAAACAGTAAGGGCTCCACTTTCTCGAACCTTGTGCAGTGCCCCATGGAGGCCATCCCGCCCACTGCTGGAAATTTGCTTAGGCTCTATCTTCAGTGATGTTCATTGCTGTTTATTTGACGTTCTCCTAGGAAAAAAAATACATGACAAACATTTAAGAAAGACACCTCTCCTCTTACAGTGAACTTGAAGGCTCTCTCTTGGAATTGAGTTTGCTTAAAGGGAATTAGCTTCTCATTTACTAAAAGTCATAGGTTTTACGAATTGCTCTAGGAGAGTGACTGCAGCATTTTCATCTCACAACTCCTTTATACTCTGAAAAAGTAGTAAGGGCCTCAAAAAGCTTCTGTTTATGTGGTTTATACCTATGGACACTTACCGTATCTGAAAATAAAATTGAGAAACTGAAAAACTATTAATCCATTTAAAATAACAATATTATCATTAACATAAATACTTTTTTCAAAATGGAAAATAGCCATATTTTATTTAAAAAAAATAAGTGTATCATGGTTTTAATTTTAGCTAGTCTCTAGCTAAAATTCTTAGCTGAAGTCAGCTGGATTCTCGTGTTTACGTTTGCATTCAGTCTGCTGCAATAGCGCTCATTTACATCTGGAAAACTCCACTGTATATTCATGAGAGAATGAGAATGTAAAAGGCAAAATAATGTCTCACTAATTATTAAAATAGTTTTGGACTTTTTGGAAGGGTATTGGATATCCCAGTGGTCCCTGGACTACACTTTGAGAATTACTGCTTTAGGACATATCTTTTGCCCTGGTATCTAGACAATGAAGTGTTAATGATATTTTGCAAAAAATAAAGCAAAGAGAATAAAATAGAGGCAGTTAAATTAGCCAATCAGCAATTGACTTAAATGAAAAATTCAAAGGTAAACCCAAACTGTAAGAGAATGATCAGATTTAGTAATGGGTACACACAATGGGACTATAATTTGTATTAAATGCACACACTAGTGAAATTTGTCTTTTTATCTTGTGGTTTGTTTTCTTATGTTTAATGTGTTTGATATTAAAAGATGATATTTGAGAAAGGCAAAAACCACACCTCTATGTGCTTGTGATCATGAAGTAATGTCTTAGTCCCAGCTTATTCAGCAGTGAAAGTAATACACAAGTTGAATATCCCTAATCCAAAAATCCAAAATCCTAAATATTCCAAAATCCAAACCTTTTTGAGCACTGGCATGATGCCACAAGTGAATAATCCTACACGTAAGTACTTAACACAAACTGAGTTTCATGCAAATTAGTTCAAATATTTTGTAAAATTGCCTTCAGGCTATGTGGGCAAATGTTTTCTCTATGTAAAACATAAATATATGTTTTTTCTATATAAATACATGTTTTCTATGTAAATATATGTTTTCTCTGTCTAAAACATAAATTTTGTGTTTAGACTTGGGACCCATCCCCAGGATGTCTCATTGTGTATCTAAAAATATTTCAAAATCTGAAATCCAAAGCACTTCTGGTCTCAAGCATTTTGGATGAGGGATACTCAACCTGCAGTAGCAACCACATAAAAGTACTTGGGAAGTGCTGGGCACTAAACCTCACAACAGCCCTCTGAATTCAGTGGCCCGTCCTCCTCCTCTTACCCCTTTTTGTTGCCCTTCTCCTCCTTTCCCTCCCTCTCCATCTCCCATTTTACAGAAAGAAAGGTTAAGCAGTTGCCCTAAGGCACACAACTAGTAAGTAGCTAGATGACTGATGAGCTCTGAAGTCCATGATCTTCAATTCCCTGTGTCCAATGCACTATAGCCTTTCTGGACCAATCTTACTTGGTTTTTGTGACAATTAAAAAATACATAAGTTTATGTGAAGGGTACTTGGCACATTCTAAGCATGCACTCATGGCTACTATTCTTTCTCTTCCCCCTACTTGTCTTCCTCATGTTTTCTTCCTCTGCTTTCCTCTTCTCCCCTCCCCTTCTCCCCCTTCTCTTCTCCCTCTCCCTTTTCTCCCTCCCCCACTTCCCCTTCTCCCCTCGCCTTCTCCCCTCCTCTTCCTCTCTTCCCCCTCCCCCACCCCTCCCCTCCCTTTTTCCCTTCTCCCCTCCCCTTTTCCTCTCCCTTCCCCCTCTCCTCCCTCTCCCTCTTCCCTTCCCCCTCCCTTTCTCTTCCCCCTTTCCCTCCCCCTTTCTCTTCCAATCCCCCCTCCCTTTCCTTCTCCCTTCCCCTCTCCCTTTATTTTCCCTCTTCCCTCTCCCTTTCCCTCTCGCCTCCTCCTTCCTTCTCCCTCTCCTTCTCCCCTTCTCCTTTCTTTTCCTCTTTCCCTTCCCCCCTCCTCTTTCCCTCTCACCTTCTCCTTTCTTCTCCCTCTCCTCCCCTTCTCCTTTCTTCTCCTCTTTCCCTTCCCCCCTTCCTCTTTTCCCCTCCCCTCCTTCTCCCCATTCCTCTCCTTACCCCCTCTTTCTCCCCTTTGCCCTTCTCCCTTTCCTTCTCCCCTTCCCCCCACTTTCTTTTCCTCCGCCTCTTTTCCTCTCTTCTTTCTTTCTCCCCTCCCCCCTCTCTTTCCCCTTCCCTCCTTTTCCCCTCCCCTTTCCCTTTTCCCTCATAGATCATGCTTGACTTCTAGCCTTCCTTGGTTTCTGAAGATCACTTAACTAGAAGTCTTTCTCCTTTGGGCTCACTCTCTCTTTTGCCCTCTGAGCCACTGGGATTAACATTCCAAATACATGGTCTGGTCTCATTGTCTGTCAAACTTTGAATGTTGACTCTCAACACTACACAGCTTTAGGAGTCATTGTCATGAAGAATCACTCTTCATTCTGACTGGAGAAATTCTACTGTGGCTTTTCTTATCACTTATTCTGAGTATAACATGTTTCTATAGTTGGTTTTTTCTTCTCGCATTATAATGGGGGTTAGGTGCTGTAAACTTTTACTATATTAATCGATGTTTATTTTAGAATTTCAGAGTGCCAAAAGACAAAACGGGTACCACAAGGATTGGTGACCTCGCACCCCAGGACATGAAGAAAGTTTGCCCTTTGGCCCTAATTGAGCTGACAGCCCTCTATGATGTATTGGGTATTGAGTTGAAACAACAAAAAGCTGTGAAAATCAAAACAAGAGGTAATCATGAAATGACAGACAGTTGGATTTATTGCTAAAATAGCAAGGATGGACTTGGCTTTTTAGCAGGATTTCTGGCAGACAGAGGAAACACCTACAAAATAAACCAACACTTGAATAAATCTACAGTTTATATTCTAAGATGTTGCTTTCAAAAGTTTTATAACTTGATAGAAATACACTGTGTCCTAGACTATAGAGAATAAAGGCATAATCAAATAATTCTCATAGAAGGAAATTCTGAAGCAAGGAATCTTAACTCATGTGCTTTCTCCTTTGAAAACTATGTATTTAAACAGATAACTGCTTGGTACATATTTATTTCCAGAATCAGATCTTGAAAAATTGACTTTAAGATGGTTGATTCTAAATGATTACTTTGGTTATTCATTGGATAGGAAATAAATAGGCCAGTTAGTAGTCTGCCCCTTTGTTCCTGGACATTGGAATTTTACCTATTTTGCAAAGACAGTCTTTCCCCTACTATTAAGAAAATAACACCATTGTGACACAGCAGTACCACTAGATTGTACTCATCGTGGAAATGTGGCGTGGTTTTTGTTTTTTCTTCGTAAGTACCTTGCTTTACCCATTAAATAAACAATTTATTTTTTATAATATAATAGAAAACAGACACCTCCTCAGTTTTTGTTTCTCCAGTAATTTATTGGTCATGAAATCCACATAACTCTCTGTTGACGAAGCTTTACTGTTAAGGAATCTTTGTCCCTTTGTTTAACCTTAGAGGTATCTCCTAAAGAGAAACCAAGAATGAGGATTATTGAATTGCTATGGTAACATTCACAAAGAACGAGTATTCACCTGATTTAGGTTTTAGAGTCAATTACTCTGTAGGACTGAAGTGTACCTTCCCTTCTGGTCCTCTGCCATGCTGAGCCCCAGAAGACCGCATTCTGTGCCTAGTTCCTTTGAGTGCTTTAGCTTAAAGCCTGGGATGGTGAATTTCTGAGTTAAATGGTGCTCTGTTTTTTTCATAAGTCCATTATGGATAATGAAGACTTAAGATGCTTTCTGAGAAGCTCATCACAAAGCCTTCTCCAAACATAAAATAGAAATACAATTTAAATAGTTGCGGGTCAGTGCCCAAGATGTTTAAAGTGGCTCAGAGAGGTTTTTATGGTTAATATTATGTTTTAGAATTGCATCCTGGCAAAGAAATATTAAGTTGTATATATCAAGGCTATCACTGTTAATAGAGTTTCTTGCCATCTTTATTTAATACCTGTTTGTCTTATCCAAGTTACTGGTTTTATGTTATACCCCATACCCTTGGCATTCTTCAGATTGCATCTTTTCTGAATTCCCAAACTAAAAAGTTATTTGCTGGGTTACCGGCGTTCTTTTGAATGGCATCTCCATTAAGTGTCACAGTCTCCAACGTCTGTTCTCATGCCACAAGATAATCCCCTTTTTCATGTTCACAGATGATTTTCCTTTCCAGCTGATGTATGTCATAAAGGAAAAAGTTATCACTTTGGTGGTAACAGTCCACTCAGTGATGGAGGCAGGGTGGAGGTGCTGGAAGAAGCCATGTTCATAGCAGACTCAAGGCATATGATTTTAATTTAGAAAAATTGTAAATGATTAGCTGTAATTTATTTCTGGAGCTGTTTCTAAGTATATACAACTACACATTTAAATTTAAGAATAGCAGGTATCTATTTCCTAAAGACAAACATTTGTAGAACAAGATCATAATCTTGTCTGATTTTTCAGAAAGCAAGTATTTATATTTTGCTGTATTGTAAAATGTTCAATGTTTGTTTAATATTGAAAAGATGAATGATGTTTGCTTTTTTTGGTGATTTAAGAAAAAAGATGTAGGTCTGTCACCGAGGCTAGAGTGCAGTGGTGCACTCATGGTTCACTGTAGCCTCAACTTCCCAGGCTCAAGCTCTCCTCCAGCCTCAGCCTCCCAAGTAGCTGAGAGTATAGAAGCCTGCCTATTTTTTTTTTTTTAATTTTTCATAGAGATAAGAGTCTCACTATGTTGCCCAGGCTTAGGCTGGTCTTGAACTCCTGGGCACAAGCAATCCTCCCACCTTGGCTTCCCAAAGTGCTGGGATTACAGACATAAGCCACTGCACCTGTCCAATATTTGCTTTTAAAAGAATTTTTAATTTGATTACATTTAGTAAATTATTTGGATATTTTGCATGTTCTCACAGCATTCTTTTATGCAACAGTTTGCACTTTTCTAATTATGTAGGTAATTATTTGCAACCATTTGTTTAGTTGTCTTTCCTTGCTGCATTGCTCTATAAGGCAGGACCAGGATTTTACTATTGGCCATCATATATCTAATGTTGAGATGCTGTCATTCACTTAGTAGGTGCTCAGTAAATAGTTGTGTGATTGACAGTGTCAGCAATCTTATGCTTTAACATTTTTATATTAATATTTTATAGATTGACAAAAGTGAGGAAACTGCATTTTTGTCTTGCAGATTCTGGTCTTTTTTGTGTTCCATTGACGGTGTTGTTAGAACAAGATCAGAGGAAAGTACCAGGAACTCGAATACCCTTGATCTTTCAAAAAGTAAGTAGGCTTGGATTGGTCAGCATAGAAAGAACATACTTAAGCTAATAGTGGTTTTTTGTATTCATATTATTATAATATAGTTTTCCAATTGATATACTGTCATGTTTTGTACTTTGATTTTCTATTCAGGAAGCAAATTTGTTTTAAGGGCTCATAAGTTTTATATTCATGGTGATGCTTTCTGTGTTATTACTGTAACTGTGATTACCTGGCATCTTTTCCTGTCTTATATTAGCTGACTTTGTATAATTGAGATTTCAATTCTATAATACATAGGAGTGGGAACTGCTTATAAATTTCTAGGGAATTGCATCCTCATGAATATTTCATGCCTGTGTGTGTTTCCTAAGCTTTTCTATTTACAGTGAGGATGTCCAATTTAATTTACCAGTGCCTATTTCCAAAGTAGGCAAAGAAACCATAAAGTAGAATTAGAAAATGATTGCTAAACTATTAAGTCACTTGTGTAGTCAACACTCAATTATTCATAAGGGGATTATCTGTGGCAGTATAAAAATTTCCATCCAACCTTTGAGCCATCATTGTTCAGCAACACAGATTACATTTGAGAAAAGCTAGGGAATGCACAGTGAGGAAGACAGGTCAACTCAGTTGCGCACTACTCAAGCTGTAGATTCTTTGCAGCCCGGGCATATCACTGTTTCTGAAATTTCTTGGAACAGTAGAAATTGATTTGCAGTTAATTGGCTCAGCAAACTCATCTGGTACTAAGGCTCAATGTAGTTGGTGCTTATTCTTCCCCTCTCCCAAACCAGTCAATTCCCTGTCTTCCCTACTAACGTTTGGTGCTTTTTCCGCTCATGTCTACCACTACATTCAAACCTGCATCTCATTATTTCTCCTGACAAACTTTGTTCTACACAGTTTATCTTACCCATTAGCCTCTGCTAGCCACAGTGTGCAGGCCGTGTATCTATGGAGAGCTGTCAGCAGTACCTGTGATTAACAAGAGGAGGCTGACAAATACAGGCTACATATTCAAATTCTTCTGTCAGTAAGAGTTGCAATTTACATACACCAAAGCCTATACAAAGCAGGGATCTCAGCAGCATCCTTTCCTGCGGTATTAGTCAAAGTTCTCCAAAGAAACAGAACCAATAGGATATATTTAGATTGAGATGAAGAGATTAAGTTTTAAAGTTGGCTCACACAATTGTGGGGCTCACGAGTCTGAAATATGTAGAGCAGGCTAGCGGACCGGAAGTGCCGGGAAGAGTTGACGCTACCATCTTGAGTCCAACATTTGCAGGCTGGAAACTTAGACAGTGCTTCTTTGTTGCAATCTTGAGTGAAATTGCTGCTTCTTTGGGAAACCGAAATCTTTTAGGCCTTCAACTGATTGGATGAGGCCCGCCATATGATAGAGAGTATTAAATAATTTTCATTACTCAAAGTCTGCTGTTACAACCAAAAAAAAAAAAAAAGTCTGTCACTGCAACTGGCGTTTGACTGAACACCTAGGCACTATAGACCAGATAAATTGATACACAAGATTCACCATGATACCACAGAAATACAGTAAGCTTCAATTTTCATGGAGGTTCAGTGATGCCGTGTGATCATGCTGAGGATTGCATCCAGTCTATTAAGAAAAATCTCCCTTTGTCATTTTCTCTTGAAGTTTTTTTAAATTTGTTTAGTTGGTTATTTTATGCTTTTGGTCCGTTAACATTCTATAGACTGGCTGTCTATCTGTTTGAAGGGTTGGAATAATGGCCCTAAAGTATTTTTGTTTCTATAAAAAATAAAAGAGCATATAAAAAGTTTACTTGTAGATAACACTCATCTGGTTGCATCCCCTGTGAATTATAAGCGAAAAAAATCACAATGATCTATCACAAAAAAAGTTTTGATTTATCAGCTGACAATTAGGTCTGATCTCAATTTTGTAAAATGGAAAAAATTTAAAATGACTGATTTGCAAGAAGATTCATTACCAGTCTTTAGAGGACTATAATTTAATTTTTGAGCTTATATAACCAAAAAGGGCACTAACAAAGCTTGTCTAATATCTGTGGACCTGTATCTGTTATTTCATTGTTTTGTTCAGAGGTACATGTTAAACCTTGTATTCTCAGAAGGGTGGGCAAATAGAAATATTGTCAATCTATGAAAGAAGTCTGCCTTATAACCTAGTTATCAAATCGAGTGTTTTCACTGTCAAATGAACTGACCAACTCAGCCGTACTTTATGTCAAGGAGTCTGTATTTTCATTTCATTTTCCAGTTCACATAAGTATGTAATATATATTTTGAGAAATGTTATGAAAATTATTGATAAATTACAGAACATAGATAAATTAGTCAAAACAGCATTATTAAAATGTATGGATCAATATAGTTATTTTTCATCTCTATTTTTAATCCTGATAATAGAAGGAAAGCTATAAAGTATTATCATTTATATTTTAATAATGCAATATAATGTGGTAGCTAAAAATGTTATTTTCAGAGGGAGACATATAAGAAAACATATGGCATTCCTTCTGAAGATATATGTACATAACTCTATTGGGTGCTGATTTTCAGCCTTAGAGAATACTAAAAAGGACTCAGATATTAAAATGCAGAAATTACACTCATTCAGTTATTTAGAAGTCACAATCACTTTTTTCGGTGTATTTAATGAACGTGAAAGGCATATATTGCTGAAAACTAATGTGCTCCAGCAGCTAGCATACAATTTTATTTTTTGTTAATAGAACATAGAAGTGTTTCAAACCTTTTATAAGATGAAATGGAATGAAAATTGGCTATACATTGAATGTTGGTTAAATTTGGTTTTAAATGCTTTGTTTTTAGTAATACCCATGTGATCTAAAATAATTTGCCTAAAATTTTTGCTGTGGGTTTTTATCCAGTGTTACTTGAAAAATGTGGTTTTAGAAAATATTCCAGTAGAATTTTAAAAAATCCTGTACTGCTTTGACTGATCAAAGATACTTCTCTTTTCCTACTAATAAATCCTTAGGAGAATTTTGAGACTACCACGTTTAGTTCTTATCTGACTTCCTTAATATCAGTGCATCCTTTGGCCACAATATAATCCAGAAATAGAAGAGGCGAAGTCTTTAAAGAAAAGTTGACATCTCTTCCAATGTCCACATACTACAATATATCTAACTTCAGAATATCAAGACAAAGGTCAAAAGACCTCATTTATGATGCCAGGCTTTGCTCTTAACAGACACTTTTATGTGCAAGGGAAAAACAGTAAGCTCTAGGTATTTTATAGAGCCTTGTTTAATCATTAAAGGAGGCTTCCCTGAAAAACATTTTTTTACATTCTTTTGATACTCTAGAAGATGTTATGCCTTAGGGCATGCAGAGAATATTATAGTAAGATTGTGAATGAGTGAAGAATAGGTCTGTCTTTTATAAAGTAGAGAAGGCAATTGTGAAATGAGAGTGGGTGCTATGGAGGAAAACCTATACAATGCTAGGAAATGCCTTATATTTAAACTGAGGACATGAAAACTGATTTTCTTAAAATAGCAGAATATGTTCTATAAAGCCTTTGTGTACTACTGCTCAGGGAATGCCTCCTCCAAGAAGATCACTTTGCCAAGACTCTGACCACTCTTTTTTCTTCTTCTTAGCCTCCAATAGTTATTGTAATTTCTCCATTAGCCTTATTTTTGAGGGTTTTTTTTTTGTTTATTTGTTTTTTTTTTTTTTTTAATAAAACCTTTCTTGTGGGAATCTGGAGTTAGATCAGTGTATTCATTGGGCATCAGGTATGACTTAGAGGCCATATGCAAGGACATTTTCCTTTGTTTAACACCAAAGGCTTAAAAATGAATATTTGCAAACAGTTTTTTCCTGCATGTCATAAATAATTCTTTCTTGGAACAAGCTAAAAATGAGATGTAAATATGCAAATGCTAGAATTTCATAAGATTTATTTGATTGCAGAATGTAGGTTTCTGGAAAAGCAGAATAAATAGATGTTCTTAGTTGCTTTTAAACAATGAACATCTTTATTCTCTGTTTGGAGTACCACAGCTGTTGTGTGAAATTACACAGCTTTGTTACAAAGTAGAATAAGGCCCAACTTTTTCTAAATTATAACTAAAGTTTCTGGATTTACTGTTTTGAAAGATAGTGGTAGTACAATAGCATTCAAAACCTCGTAACATTCAGTTTACATGTCATTGTAATCAGTTTTATTTATACCTGAAACAGATGTTAAATTTGGAATTGTACCTGTTACAAATATCAAAATCAGAATGTTTCTCTGTTTATGCACAGCTGATTTCTCGGATTGAAGAGGGAGGTTTGGAAACTGAAGGCCTCTTACGAATCCCTGGAGCTGCCACGAGAATCAAGGTAATCTCTGGGTTCTACTATTGTAAACATTTTATTGTTTATTTATACTTCTGCATTTTAAAAGCTAACATGTCCTCTCCACCCCTTTTTTCCATTTTTAGTAAAGTAGATAAAATAAAACAATAAAACCTTTTACCATTCAGTTTAGTGTTTCTACAGTCCCTTCTGGGTTTTGCTAAGTTTTGTTTTTTTCAAAATCACCATATTATCTATAATAATGCTATGACAAGAGAATGTGATGAGCTAAAATATTAATAGGGTGGGGGTAGTTGTGATAGATTTAGTCAGGATGAGTAGTAGCAATTGAGTTTACAAAAGTCAGGGCCAGGCGTGGTGGCTCACGCCTGTAATCCCAGCACTTTAGGAGGCCAAAGTGGGAGGATTGGTTGAGGTCAGTAATTCAAGACCAGCCTGGGCAACAAAGTGAGACTGTGTCTCTACAAAAAATAATTTAAAACATTTAGCCAGGCATTGTGGCACACACCTGGATTCCTAGCTACTCTGGAAGCTGAGCACGAAGGATTGCCTGAACCCAGGAGTTACATGTGGCAATGAGCTGTCATTGCCCCACTGCACTCCAGCCTGGGTGACAGAGCAATAAGACCCTGTTTCTTAAAAAGAAAAAAAAAAAGACAAAAAAGACCAGGATCATAGACTTCAGCAGATGGGGGGCCTTGACATCCTATGCATAATTAGTCTTAGTGAGCGGCCAGATGAGACACTCTCATCTACTTTCCTGATTCACACAATTGCCTGTCTTAACTGCATCCAGGGTATCCTGAGTCTGGCTGGAAGAATAGTTTCCAGACTTCCTAATTTGAGCTCTTCCTTCTCCCTCTCTGGGTGGCATTTCCTTTCTACTATCCCAGGATACCATGTATACTCCTGCTGTCATCTTTGTGCCTCATTTTTGGCTCTGGGGGATAAAGTTTCCAATGAATGCATGATAAAGATGGAATTACCCTACAGGAGATGCATAGTACATATCTGCTCAGGGGCATTTGAAATGTAAAGGAGACTCATACTTGGAACTGTAGCTGTATCTGGAAAGCAGCCATTAACTATCACTTTTACCCTATCTTCCAAATTTACCTTTCGCTCTGCACTGAGATAGCACAAGTAACCACTGCCCACATCCAGTGCATTGTCTTCCTGAATTTGAAAATCCAAGTGAAAATAAATAGGAGAGAACAGAGATAGTCTCTCCATTTTCATAAGCCCATTCTTTATGAAATCTTTAGAGCTGGATCAGGACCAAGTGTTTCTTGGGGAGTGCACACTGTCCTGGCCTGTGACTAATGGGCTGTGGTGTTGCCAGGATTGGAATTACTCTTTATACATTCCACAGTTTGCATCACCTGCTTATTTTGATAAGTTGCCTCGATTTAGAACACCAGTTTCGGCCTCCTTGGCTCTTACTGCACAGTGATCTCATTTTAATAGGATTCGAGTAGCCTGATACATCCTGATCATAATTTTCCTCTTGTGTCCCCTGGGTTTGGTGTCTGGTATGTGGAGGATCCTGAAACTGTGTTGGTGTGTGTAAGTTTGATAACTTGTCATCATCTCACTTCATTTACTAACACCTACGGCACGTTCACCACTAGTCAGTCATGGACATTGTATGATTCCGAGACGAGTCTTGTTAAGTACATTCTCTAACATAGGTATAATTCCTCAGAAACAGGTAACATAACCTCATATTACCCATATCGGCAAGATAGTCCTTCCCAATTCACCATTCAAAGCCCTTGGGTCCTCACTAGCAGACTGTGATGGCCAACTCACAGGAGGCAAAAATACATTGACTTTGGTACAGAATAGTGAATATAATGCAGATTTTATTTTGCAAGGAGAAGGCTGGCAGAAGGACAAGTTTAACTAAGTGTAATTTCTAAGAAGACCAATTAAGTGGATTCAGCTGGCTCAACTCTTCAACCCAGCCTGTTGTCATATGCCAAATTATGCAGCAGCTGGTCCATTTTAAATAATTTAAAGGATAATATGCAAAAATTTTGGTTGTCTCTTTTCTCCCTGGCCCCACTAAGTTTCCCTGTGCTATTCTCTTTCCCTCTTCCTCTATTCTTTCCACCTCTCTCTTCTGGCTCTTCCTCTGCTGTCCTTTACTCCCTAATTCTTTCCCTCCTGTCCCCCCTCCTCTTCCTTCCCTCCCTGTCTCTCACTCCCTTTTTCTATCTCTTCCTCCCTCCCTCTTTTGTTCTCTTCCTCCTCCCTTCTTTTCTCCCTCTCTCTTTCCTCCTCCCTATTTCTTTCCCTGTCTTTGCCCACTCCCCTTCACATATTTCATCAATTACAAAAATAACTGGGGGTAGAGAATGGTCCTTGTGTTAGGAAGAGAACATGTAATTTGCCTTACAAGAACAAACAGCATGCTTTGGGAGAATGGTTTCATGTAATAGAAGAAAGTGACAGAAACTTGGGATGGTTTCTAACATGATCAGATTTATGTATGTCATAGTAAAGAAGCATACAAAAAATAGCAATTACAAAACTCAATTGATTTATTAGTAATAATTTACCTGACAGACTTTGTAGAGTTCTGAGGCAAGTGAACTAGGTATTTCTAATTCTGCATGAATTCGGACTGTTTTCCGAAGCTGGCATCAGGATGGCTGTGCATTAAAGACAGGTATATTGATGTATTTTCATGCCTCGTTTGCTGTAGAATTGAGTTTTCCATTTCCCAGAGGTGACTAATCAGAGGTAGCCTTCTGTTTTAGGCCCAGAGATTGATTATGTATTTTGTTACGTAATAGACTTCTAAATAATTTAAAACATAGACTTCTTTTTTAGTGATTTTTTTTCTTAATTGAATGAAGATTTATCATATGTGGGTGAAGCCCCTAAATGGAACAATTATTTTCACCAATCTCTTAATTAAAACTTTATTACTTACAGTTTGTGGAATGTCCAGGAAAAACTATAAATTTTGGGGTTTTTTTTTGGCCTTAACAGTTAAAAAGTATAAACTGTTTTTTGGCCTTAGGTATAGTGTTTTATTGGTCAAGTACCTTTGGATTAGAAGAGAGGAGTAGTTTTTCTGAGTAAAAGAAGTATTGACTTTTGGTAGTTTGATTTGTCTTGTCTAAAGAGTAGAATCTCTTGAAAGTAGAAAATGTATCACACTCTCAGCAAGAAAAAAAAATGCACTTATAGCTGCTTCTTCTTCTTCCTTTTTTTTTTTTTTTTTTCTGTGCCTATCAGAGTCTTTGCCAAGAACTAGAAGCAAAGTTTTATGAAGGGACTTTTAATTGGGAAAGCGTCAAACAGCATGATGCTGCCAGCCTGCTGAAGTTCTTCATTCGGGAGTTGCCCCAGCCATTGCTCAGTGTGCAATATCTCAAAGCTTTTCAGGCTGTCCAGAGTAAGTGCTATCCCTCTTTGAAGCAGTCCTTCTGCTGGTGCCATCTATGTTCATTGTTTTAATGACATTTGGCATCGCAAAGAACGTAACCAGACATATTTGGGTGGACATACTGACTCACTGATGTCAGTGGGTGCTCAGATGCCGTGCATTGTTTTCCTTTTCTCTTATAAATATGCATTTCTGAATAAACAGATAACAGAATGTTCTCTTTGGGTACAGATTAATTGCATGACATTTAAGCAATACAATATATTTCAGTGTTAAAACCTGGAAACGTCACGTTTCTCTTATAATAGAACGAGTCACATAAGATCTCTGAAACAGTTTTCTTGCCAAGTGTTAAAAGCGACACTTACTAGAGAAGCTGTGGATTAACAGTTATCATAAAAGCACAAGGAGAAGTGGTAGGGTCTCTGAGCATTTCTTGAAAAATTAAATTGTGAGATTGTCATGCAGAAACGTGGAGCAAAGCATTTTGCTGCCTCATTGGTGGAAAGTCACAAGCTGCTTCTTACGTACTTAGTGCCATTTTGTTGTCTTGAGCAAGCTACACATTAATTTCTAATAGCTCTCGATTTTTTTTCCAGTGAGCCCAGATCTTGTAAGGTTTAGCTACTGGCCTAATTATCCATTTTACACCTAGAGGCCACGAAAAAAGTAAAAATGCCATCACTGCATTCAAGTAACCGTATCTTTATCTTTTAAACAGGGACGCTTATAAGAGTGAAAGACGGGCACTATTAATAATTATGGTGAGCTCCCGGAACTTTGGGAGGCTGAGGTGGGCGAATCACTTGAGGTCAGAAGTTTGAGACCAGCCTGGCCAACGTGGTGAAACCCCATCTCTACTAAAAATACAAAACTTAGTCAGGCGTAGTGGTGTGCATCTGTGATTCCCACTACCCGGGAGGCTGACACAGAGATGTGCTTGAACCCGGGAGGTGGAGGTTGCGGTGAGCTGAGATGGCACCACTGCACTCCAGCCTGGGTGTCAGAGTTAGACTCCGACTCAAAAAAAAAAAAAACAGGAAAAAAAAAAACTACAGTTTCAACCAGAACTGTGCCAGGCTATTCTTAAAGCATACAACATTGAGCTAGTTTCATGAGTCATCTCGTATCATGACATTTCTTCAGAATTTCTAGGAGAGACGGAACTGAAATCATCTTCCGTTTTAAGTATTTTTTCTTAACATATTTCTTCTTTAAACAGAATAAATCACCTTCTGTTGGAAATACTTCTTAATGTTTAAATTGTGCTATGTTGCATACATTTCTTGGATATGGATTAAAGAACCAAATTTATGGCTGAAAAAGAAATGCTGGAATGATTCTAAATATCCATGAGTATTACTTAAATGGGGTCGGGGCTGCCGAAAATGAGAGCATCAATGATAATCACCTCTTAGACTGTTTAACTGCTGCTTGGTTTTCTAATTTATTCCACAGGCATGTATAAGCACCTATTGTGTTCCTGGCCCTATTTTACATATTCCCGTTGGAATTAATGGACTCTTACCATGCATTTGTTCACTCGCCATTAAAAGAAACAAACTTCACTGTTACAGACGCACCCCAATACCATATCATGGAAGGTCCAATCCTCTATGTCTTTTCATTGGGGAATAATTATCACGCAGAAGTTAAAATTATTTCCAAAGCACTGTTGTGTGTCTGCAAACATAAGGCCGCGCGTCATATGATCACAGTTGGAAGTGAGCATTCTGAGAGAGAGGCAGCTCCTAACAGCAGCTGCTTCTGCTGATCTCCCACAAACACACTCTCAACAAGGCTTGCTGCTCAGTCGTTGTGTCTTACATTTTACAGTAATGTTTATGCCAAATAACTTTTTTCTTCAAAAGTGAAAAAAGAAAGTAAAGGAAAATGTTCAGTAAAGAAAAGAGTTCAGATTTATTTAATCTGTCTGCAGATCTTCCAACCAAGAATCAGCAACTACAGGCCTTGAACCTTCTTGTCATCCTCCTACCTGATGCAAACAGGGACACGCTGAAGGTCAGCTCCATTAATTTACATTAAATATCCCTGAGAACTAAGCACAGTAATTTTTCATTATTTGTGGCAAAACAGTAAGATGTGAATCTTGGATATGTTCATAAAAGTCTATAAAGAAAAAGCCCACTTTTAAGGACAGAGGATAAAAATCTTTAACTCTTTATTAATTTATGAGGTTGTTTTGTTACTAAAGTTATTAAGCTTTTTTTTTTTTTAAATTTTCACTATAATATTTCTTCTTCCAAACCAGATGATTGAGGGTCGTTGGTTAATGGAAACGGTGCTTTTCAGTTTTTTTTTCTCCTTATTTTAATTTTTTGCATGTTTCGAGTTGTATTTAATAAGCATGTACTAGTAATTCATTTTTTTTCTATTTAAAATAAAATCTCACGACAAGAACTTTCAAGTTAAGAAAACAAATTCACTAGTAGGTACACCTTGGAAATCTTTCCCTGTAATTCATTAAAACTCCTTGAATTGTAACTGCCTGAGTGATAGTTCTTTAATGCCCATGGAATGAATGTTAATACTCAGCTGTTCTTGATGAAGCAGCTTATGGGGATTACTGGAGGTAAAATGCTACATCCGCTACAGGAGAACGTCCAAAGGGTTATTCCCTTTCCTAAATCAGAGAAAAAGCCTTTTGTTTCAAATGAATAACCCAGGAGGCAGCATTAGGTTTTGTTTCAATTTGCTTTTGAGGCAGAGGTCAACTCAGAAAGGGTTATATTCGAACAATATGTGCCCGAGGCTGCTGTGTAAGTGTATGAAGATTATGGCTGAGACAGGGACATAGGGCTCAGGACAAAGTGGGGCTGATGATCCAACATGTCATCTGCTTGTCAGCAATGCTCCTGACTCAGGGCTTCAACTACTCAGAAATAGGGTGGAACATCTTTTTCTTACTCATTGACTTTTTCTTGTCACATCTCTGGGTGACAGCCCTATCAGTGACCAGTGTGCAGTGGGTATTGGAAAGCATATGATTTACTTAAAGTATCTCTACATTCAAATGAGTTTAAGTAGTTGTGAGAGGAAGCTCTCAATTCAATATGGCTGCCTCGGGTGTGGCTAATCTAGAACTCTTCTTTGGACTTTGCCCTCAAAGTCCCAGGCATGTTCTTTTAAAAATTTTGTTTAAAAAATATTTTAAAAATTACAAGATAGTTCTTACTTTTTGTGTATGAGGCTATTGGAAACATAATTTTATAATTAAGTGGGTTGGAAGTACTATTTTTGGTAAAAAACTGGAAGATGCCAACAAGTAATTTTACATGTTTACTTAAGCTTTAGTGACTTAATTAGCCTGCTCTGCTCAAGGTTTCAAACTAGAACTTCAATAATAGAACATTGGAACAAGAATGCCATATGTGCAAAGAGTAAGCCATAAATTTAGTTCTGTAAAAGGGAAGGGAAACTCCACTGCAATATAATTTCGGGAATCCTAACGCAAAATTCCCCAACTTTTCCAGTGCTAGCAACATGCCTTTAGTTGTCATTTGAAGGACAGAATCATGTGCATGACTTCTGTGGAATATTTCTCCAGCAAGTCTAAGGTTAAGAGGCACCATGGTCAATACCTCGTCTTGGCGTGATAGTAAGGTGACAGGTGTGTTTGGGCAAGTTGCTTAACCACAGTTTTTTTTTTTTTTTTTTTACTTGGAATTATGGTGCATTTGCACCAATGATCACACCTACCTTTGACTTGGAGCAATAGTGAAGACCAATTTTCAGATAGCAAGAGGGGATCCATGTTAACATGATTATTAACATCTTTTTTGTAGTTTTAAGAAGCTCATTATATACATTGTCTCGCCTTTCAGGCTGAGAGATACGGATTCCCATTTTACAAATAAGAAAACTTTAAAGAACAGAGGTATAGAAAGATTTACTCTAAGATCACACCCAGCTAATAAGTAAATGTGCTAGGATTCAAACCTGGGTTTTCAGAGAGTGAGTCCAGTGATACATTGATACCACCAGGCTGGTGATAAGTCAATACTTTTTGAAATAGGATAAGTTCTCAATGAGTGTATAAAGAAAACGTGACACACACACACCATGTAATACTACTTAGCTTTAAAACAGAATGAAATAATGGCCTTTGCAACAACTTGGATGGAACCAGAAGCCATTATTCTAAGTGAAGTAATGCAGGAACAGGAAATCAAATATTGCATGTTCTCGCTTATAAGTAAGAGCTGAGCTATGAGGATACAAAGGCATAAGAATGATACACTGGACTTTGGGACCTGGGGGGAAGGGTAGGAGAAGGGTGAGAGAGAAAAGACTGCATATTGGGTACATTGTACACTCCTCAGGTGACAAGTGAACCAAAATCTTAGAAATCACCACAAAAGAACTTACCCATGTCACCAAAAACCACCTATATCCCAAAAACTATTGAAATAAAAATATATATAAAAAGGGGAAATTCTTAAGGTTCAGATAGAAGATACTGCAGTTCCTTCAGCAAGTGCTAGGCTAACATCTCGTTAATTTTATATTAACTCTCTTATTCTCTAGTATTCTGATAGTAATATTTTGAATAACATTATTGCATATGCACACCACAATTAAAATGGTTTATTGCCTAATCTTTGTAATTTATGCTCATAAAGAAGGAGATATACTAGCCCCTGAACAATTATTCTGGTCTCTGTGGAACAAAATTAAATATTTTTTCCAAACTTCACCAATTAATCCTTTGTCCTCATTTGAGAACATGTTGTTTTATATAACTTTATGCTTGGATTACAATTTAACTTCCTGAGCACTGTACTAGAAATTAGATACATAAATCTCACTGTTAGATATTAAAGCTCTGTCTTTAATTTGTTTCAAATTTTCAAGGTCTATATAGCAGCTAAACTTGATTCAAGAGCAACCTGTTAGCACTTAGAGGAATTTCTTTTCCTCAAGTTCTTTGAAAGATAGATACTTTTTTTTCTTTTTCCATTTTAGTATAGTGTATTTGGCCTTTTTGGAGTAGGGATTTTAGGCTAACTATGAAAAAATGGTTCTTTCAGTAAGTAGTTAAGAATTTAGAAACAAAAACCAGATAGACCTGTAATTAAATTCTTTCTCAGTGATCTGCTAGCTGTATGACACCCAGGAAGTTACTTACATTCTCTAAACATTGTTTTCTCATCTGTAAAATGGGGGTAATTACAGTGTCATTCTCCAAGTTAGGACTAAGTAGTCTCTCTAATGTGCTTCATGAACTGCCTCATTCATAGAGAACATTGAATACCTGTGCAGTTATACTTGCTGTTGTTCTAGAACAAATTAAGAAGGCAAGAGAAAAATCTGAAGCCGTAAGCCCTGTTAGACTAGGGTGACCTCAGCTGCCTTTGGATTTTGGGGAAGATAGGTTCAGAGGACAATGAGTGTCTGCAATAGGGGTGGACATATGTGGCATCGAGCTGAGCATAACCTAACCTGTTCTGATGAAAAGTTCCTTTTCATTCATTTAAAAAAAAATTCTTAGTTGGATGTCGTGGCTTACACCTGTAATCCTAGCACTTTGGGAGGATGAGGTGGAAATATTTCTTGAACTCAAGAGTTCAAGACCAGCCTGGGCAACGTAGCAAGACTTTGTCTCTATGAAAAATCAAAAAAATTAGCTAGGCATGGTGGCATGCACCTGTGGTCCCAGCTACTCTGGAGGCTGAGGCAGGAGGATCGCTTGAGCCCAGGAGTTTGAGGTTGTAGTGAGCTACGATCTACCACTGCACGCTAGCCTAGGCAACAGAGCAAGACCCGGTCTCAAAAAAAAAAAAAAGATTCTCTTTGGTCTCTCTTCATTTCCCCCTACTACAATGTTGTGTTCTGCCCTGCCCTGCCCTGCCCTGCCCTGCCCTGCCCATCTCTTTCTCTCTCTCTCTTTTTTTTTTTTCTCTCTCTCTTTCTCTCTTTTCTTTTCTTTCTCTGGGTTTCTCTCTGTTGCCTAAACTGGACTCCTAAGCTTGAATGATCCTCCCACCTCAGCCTCCTAGGGATCTGGGACTGCAGGTGTGCACCACCATGCCCAGTGCCTGGCTCATTCTTTATAGGTTCCACATCAGCCAGATATTAATTGCCTTAAAGCAAATAACTGAAGTGGAATGACCCTTTTTGAGGGAATTTTTAAAAATCTCAACATAGGAAAGTGTAGCACTTTCTGAAATAAGCCAATGTTTGTATGATGTTTTAACTTTTCAGCTCTTCATGACTCCCATAGGCCAGAGGTCTGACACTTCCCCACTCCTCTCTCTGCTCCCTAGTTCAGCTATGTGCCATCTCTGCTTCATTCCCCAGTGCCATGGTCCTTAGTAGAAGCAAACTTCCATCTCAGGGAGCGTCAGCCAACTGGAGAAGCTTTGGTAACAGGGCATGTTGGATATGATTAACCGAACTGTGCTTAGACACAACGTGTTTTTTTAATGAAATAAAAATTTTATATGCCACAGTGCTTTAATCTTTTATCTTCATATGTGACACGAATCTCAAAGAGTCATTTCTGTTTCAGGCCCTTCTTGAATTTCTCCAAAGAGTAATAGATAATAAAGAAAAAAATAAAATGACGGTCATGAATGTAGCAATGGTCATGGCTCCGAATCTCTTTATGTGTCATGCATTGGGATGGAAGTCTAGTGAACAGCGAGAGTTTGCAATGGCAGCTGGGACAGCAAATACCATGCACTTATTGATTAGTTATCAAAAACTTCTGTGGACAGTAAGTATATATTATATACTTTGTTCTTAGTTTAAAAAACACATTGCATGTTTGTTATTAGCTTTATTAAATTACATTTAAAATTCATGGTGCAGAAAATAGTAAAGACAATTTATTCCTATAGGTGAGGAGGGCCCTGTGAATTTCTATTTTAAAATTGTGTCAAAACAAGGAGTACTTTTTATTTATTTCTGCCTATTTTCTCATTTCTCAGGGTTTAGACCTGTGGTGTTTTTTTTGTTTGTTTGTTTGTTTTTTTCCAGACAGAGTCCTACTCTGTCTCCCAGCTGGAGTGCAATGGTGTGATCTCAGCTCACCGTAACCTCTGCCTCCCAGGTTGAAGCTATTCTTCTGCCTCAGCCTCTCGAATAGCTGGGATTACAGGTGCCTGCCACTATACTCGGCTAATTTTTGTGTGTTTTTTAAGTAGGATGGGGTTTCACCACGTTGATCAGGCTGGTCTCGAACTCCCGACCTCAGGTGATCCACCCGCCTCAGCCTCCCAAGGTGCTGGGATTATAGGCATAAGCCACTGCACCCAGCTTTGGCCTGCAGTATTTTCAAAAGCCCATGCCATCTTGGTTTCAGATTTTTCAGTTATTTTTCATAGACCCTTTATTTAAAGGGGTACATGCTTGTTGCTGAGAACATCTTTAAAAATGGTTTCCTCTGTTTAACGCTTACTTTGAGTTTGTTTTGACAGCTTTTGAGAGCATGGTAGTGGATGAGAGGTTCATTGATTAGGTGCTCATTTTCCAGAGAAATTTATAATTTTTCAGAAAGACATCTTATAAGCATTTAGAAAAAATGACCTAAAGAAATTCCAAGCAAAATTATGATATTGAATATTTCAGTCTCTTATTTGAGGAACCTCCGAACATTAATGTGTTAAAAAGATAGTAATGATATTTAGATCCTGAAGTCTTTATTTTTATATTGCTTTATTTGTATAAAAAGACAACTGATATAGACGATTTCAGATTTTTTTAAATAAAAATTTAATGTCCATTTATTAAATATCAATGTTTGAAATGCCCACATTATGTCATGGTTACATTTTGATACCTTAAAATACTTTGTGTTTACTAATGTGATTTCTTAGGATAAATTTGTCCTGGATTTTTGCTAGCTACCTATCAGCTCTTGTTTCTTGGGGAGTTATTCTTTCTCTCGTGACAGCAGCAGCTAGCTGGTTATTAGGAGGGGACTTTAGGTTAGCTAGCAGGACTGTAGGTAGGAGGCTGCAAAAGGAAAGACCCGAGGAGGTGGTGGCTTCTACTGCTTGTCGCCTCAGGGGGTCTCCAGTCTGGCATGGAAGACGGCCACTATGTCCTTGAACTTCACAAAGCCTCTTTTGGAACCTTCCACAGTGGGTGGTAAATTACACCACGTGGATGCTCTGTACACCTGGTAAGTGAATAATACGAAGCATTTTCCTTTCACAGATTTAATGAATAGTGCATGTAAAATGGCAGGCTTATCAAAAAAAGAAACTCTTGAATCCTTTTGAAATTTAAGAAATAGTTTTTTTTCCTGTTGTTTAAAATGGTGCCATTTCTTTTCCCTCTCTAAGCTTAATTCTTTCTCTCTATAGATTCCCAAGTTTATTGTAAACCAAGTGAGGGAGCAAAACTCGGGAAATCACAAAAAGGATAAAAGAGCCATGAAGAAATTGCTGAAGAAAATGGCTTATGACCGAGAAAAATATGAAAAGCAAGATAAGAGTGCAAATGATGTAAGACAACAGGGGAGATATGTATTTATTCAGATTTTAAGCATTATTTTAATACCAATGTTTTTTATTTAATGTTTTCATAGTATGACTTTCTACCACTTACTAGGCTGTGGTGCTACTTGTAAGTGAAAGACATTAGTAACTATATCTTCCTACTACTGCTGCTAATGATCATATTGACAGTTGGTCAGGTGTTGGTGACTCAGCATCTGAGTTGTTAGTGGAAAACAAAGGAAGATATCAAGACAAGATTGCACACACACACACACACACACACGCACACACACCCCTCTCCCTCTCCTGCAGAGACTCTAGTCACCTACTGAATATATAATCTATAGTGAGTAAATAATCCCATTTGAACCACTGACCTTTTTTCTGATTTTTTTTATCTGTACAATGGGGAAAAATAATCCAAATAGACAAATAGGTTAATGTTTGTGTTGTGCTGAGGATTATTTCTGGGCTTTAATAAGTATTTGAAGGTTCTTAATTTGATCAGAAGAATTTTTGAGAGCTAAATTTGAAAGAAAAAAATTAAGGCGTTTCAAAAAAGAAATACCTAAATATCTGTATTTACAAACTGCTGTAAGAATATATTAAGAACTGGGTTTACAATAATAAAATATACATGGGTATGCATACGTTTATGAAGTGAGTTACCAAAGCTGTAGCGTAAGATCATGAAATAAAAGGGTTTCTATTGTTCTATTTGAGTGAACCCACCTCCTCCCTACCACCATCACTATTGAAGTTGTCCAGTTACATGCTGACATCTTGTGGAATAATGTGAAAATGCAGTTACCAGCCTTTGAATTTTCGGTTTTGGCCTGCTTATGAATCCAGTAACCATATAAACAAAGTTTTTCTTTTAGATTTACTTATAGCTCTCACTCTTAAATAATAATACCTTCTTGGCAGTGTAAAAAATTTTAAATCAAGTTTTAAATATCTTTAAAAACATAAAAAGAAATTGTAAATAATGCTTATTTGTTTGAGAAAAGCCTTGATGTTATCTTAAAGGCTTGTAGAAAGCATGTAGGTTATCATTTTTGGTTAACTCTAGAATGTTCTATTACCTCTAAGGCCATTGTAAATATGTGAATAAAATCTGTTTTGTAGCGCTTCTCATTTATATTAACTTAAGTAACTTTATAGCCTTGTCTTTTTGTAGAGCATTTAGCTGTGATACTCTGAGGCTCAGGATCTACTTAAGGAAATATTTGTGGTGTACCTTTTTAATAATAAATATTTAGAAAAAAATGAAATGTTTACTTTTTGGAGATGGACTATTTCAGCAATTTTGTCATTTACGGAAAAAGCGTGAACTTCCTTAGTTTGCACTGTGGCAGAGTCAGACATGATCTGGTACAGAATGATTGCTGTACTATTTAAAAACTCGATGTCATTTTGAAGCTTGGGATTTAAATATCAGTTTCATCACATATTAGCTGTAACCTCGCGTCTTTGAGTTTTGTTTTCTTTTTCTTACGTGAAATTCAGTTACTGATATAACAAAATGCTACCGCCACCTGGGTGCTAGTCCCCCACTTTATGTTAGGTGTTTCCAGGGAGTCAGGGACTTGGGTGCTCACCCTCAAGGAGCCAGGAGAAGAGATGTAGTTCAGAGGTATGTGATTGAAACCTAACCAGGACACCGTCATCTACAAAACAGGAAGTAAGCATTAGAGAGGCTTCACTGGGGAGTCAAGCTGAGATGTGAAAACCAAATCAGTGTTGTTCAGGTATCACCAGAGAAGAACCATCTAACCTGCAGTGGAAGCTTTCTGACATCACAGCCCATGGTGGAGGCCCATTTGGCCCATGGTGGAGGCCCATTTGGCCCATTTCTAATCTCCAGCCTGGCCAAGACAGTGAAACCTCATCTCTACTAAAAATATAAAAATTAGACGAGTGTGGTGGTGGGCACCTGTAGTCCAGCTACTTGAGAAGCTAAGGCAGGAGAATTGCTTGAACCGGGGAGGCAGAGCTTGCAGTGAGCTGAGATCACGCTACTGTACTCCAGTTTGGGTGACAGAGTGAGACTTCATCTCAAAAACAAGAACATTCTAATCAATATCCAAAACTTAAATAAAATTTGTGTCATTTTATTAGGGAGAGTAAATATACACAGAAAGCAATTCCAGAACAAATAGAAGTGTAAGCTAAGTTCAAATACTGTGGACATGTGGTAACTCACTATGTCATCAGAGTTTTTTGAATGTTGCTTCCAACTGATAACTGCCAGAATTCTAAAACTAAGAGATTTAATATGAAAGTTTGAGCCACCATCTTAATGAAAATGGGTGTCGGGGCATCCCTCATCTTCTGGCAATCAGGGAACTGCTTTCCAGCAAAGTAGCAATTGACTGGATTTGAGTAGCAGCTCTTCCCTTTGGATGGAACATGGAATGTCTGCTTTGCTATAAGCCACGCCCCCTCCTTCATTCTGTCTGCTTGCTGTACTTTCTTGTCCCACCTCCAAATCATTTAAATATGCAGTATGAAACCATAGGGCATGAATTTGCCTGGGGGTATTTTTTTCACTTGTTAAACAGTTACTTGATATGTGTCTACTGTGTGCCTACTGTTAGGCACTTGAAATATAAATTATTGGACAAAACATACAGATCACTGCTCTTCTAGAAATTAAATTCTATAAATAAAAGTAAATCTAGGAAGTAAATCATATAATTTGTTAGTATGTGGTTTATCCCCCAAAATTAATAAAAAACGACGGACAAAAGGGAATTGGGAAGGAGATCCCCTTGCACTATTAAGTTGAGATAATCTGGATATTTATTCATTTAAGCAAAGACATGAAGAAGGGCAGGGATTTGAGCTGCGTGTATATCTTAGGAAACTCATTCCAGGCAGAAAGAATAGTCTGCAAAAGCCTTAAGACAGGAACTTACCTTAAGAATTGAATGTAGCTGGAGTGAAGCCAACAGAGGGAACGGTAATATGAAATGAGGTCAGAGGGGCAATGGGATGAGATTGCATAGGGCCTTGTAGACAGACCATCATTAGAAATTTGTATTTACTCTGAGTGAAATGGGGGTTTGAAGCAAAGACTTGAAAATCTATACTATGTTTTAAAATGATCCTTTAGGCTGTTATGTTGAGAATAGATATAAGGGAGCAAAGAGAAACGGGGAGATCATTTAGGAAGTTCTTGTAATCCAGGTCAGAGATTATGGTGAGAAATGGTTGGATTCTAGATTTTTTTTTTTTTTTTTTTTTGAAGTTAGAGCCGTTGAGATTTCCTGATGGAAATAATGTAGGAGAACAAAAGAGGTCAAAAATGACTCTGATTTTTGGCCTGAGAAATTGGAAGGATGGTATTACTTTCAATGTCATGATTTCAAAATACCTGTTGGGTGTGATGTGTATTAGACATTTAAGTGGGGATATTTGAAATGTTTGGAGAGCAAATCAGGTCATACTAACTGGCCACTCAGGTGCATAGAGAGATGGGCAGAGGGGAAGCAGGAGTGGGCTGAGAGAGAGAGAGAGAGCGCGCGCGCGAGCGCAAAGTTTCTATTCTGTGCATGACAGGGAATTGCTGAAAGGTGAGGGAAAGATTGAGGAAGTGTAAGACTGGAGGATAGGTAGGAGATGGGAGGTAATTTCCTTATTGATGGGAGTATATAAATTAGTAGAGTCCTTCCGGAGAACAGTGGCATGTGGCAAAGTCCTGAAAACCATGCTCTTCACTGGACTCAGAAATTCCTCCAAAGAGAGTAATAGCATAAGCATGCAAATATTTATAGTTAAGTTCATTGTCATTTTCTTACACTGACCAAAATTAGAGATAATTCAAAAGAATAGAGGTGGCTAGTTAAATATGTTATGGCATATCTGTACAGCGAAATACCATGAAAATGTACAAATGCGTATCTTCACATTGAAGAGATTCGTAATATGTTACCGTGTGAAAAAAGAAGTTACAAATCAGTGAATGGTATAGTGCTATATTTTTAGGGGGTAATAACAACTATGATTTTAATACTAAGGTTATCTAGATAGGAAGTGGTACAGCTAGAATTTGAAACCAAATCATATATGACTTTAAATCCATGGACTCTTCACCTTTATCCTCTGTTTCTTCATAGATCACAGAAGTACTCGAAGAAGGATACATGCCAAAACTCTGGGCTTATGGGTGGTAATACAATGAACATGGATTACTGCTGTTAGAAAACATGTTTTATATGTAGTTCTTAAAATGGTCCTGGGCTAGAGCCAAGGCCCAGTTGAGAATGGAAAGAAGTTTAGAATGTGAGCCAACAGGAACCCTGCAAGATGTGGATACTGATTGGATGTGAAGGATGTGGAAGAAGAAGGGAATGTAGAATGACTTGCCGAATTTTGGCCGTGGGTGACTTTAGCATTAAGCAAAAGGAGGACAGACTTGAAAGTCAGTTTTTGACACTTTGGGTTAAAATACCGGTGTGAGAGTCGGCTATATGGGCCTGAATTTCAAGGAGCATCCTTCATTGGAGGCACACCTTTGAGATTAGCCTAGAGACTGTCATTGAAGCCATAGAGTGGTTCATATTGTACAAGATGGATATATGGAGTAAGAAACAGGGAAAGAGAGATCTCTAGGGATTCCAATATTTAAGTATAGGCCATTGAAGAAGAACTGCTAAAGGAGGCTAGGAAATAATAGGAGGTGAGAGAAAGTTGAAGGATGTATAGTTTCCCCAAAGCCCAGGCAGGAAGAGTAAAGTAAGTAGAAGTTTGGTTAGTAGTGCCAAATGCCTTAGAGAGGCTGAGGAAGGTTAACATTGGACAAAGGTTTTTGAATCTGAAGGTTAACTATGACTTTCTCCAAAGCATTGTCAATGATAATTTATGGAAGAAGCTAGATTGCCAGGGATTGGAGAGTGAAAGAGGTTATAGATCATAACAATTTATCAAAGTAATATTTTTAAGGGGGCTCTGATTCGATGCAGTGGCATGCATCTGTAGTGGCAGCTACTTGGGAGGCTTAACAGGGATATCACTTGGGCCCAGAGTTAGACGCCAGCATGGGTAACACAGTGACACCCCTCTTAAAAAAAATTCATATGCCGTTAATTTAACTGTATATAATCAAGCATTCATATTATTAAGACGTACTTGACTAGATAATAATTGGATCCAGATATATTCAATTTATCTCATAAGGCAAATGTTTTTAGTGACTACAGCATACAAACTGGTCCAAATGTGGATGGTTTTAATACTAATATGTCTTATCCATAAATTATACTAGGAAGAAACAGTTGGAGGAAAAGTAAGAAAATTATAGACCATTAATAATAATCATTTTCGAATAGCCTTTAACTTGTTGGGGGGATTGATAACATACATACCTACACATACACCCCAGAAGTCACGTGGCCTGAGGATATAGTCCTAGCTCTGCCGTGAGTGAGTGTGACAAGTCATTTGACCTCTGTGGGCTTCAGTTTCTTTTATAAAATGATAGGGTAGGACTGGGTTAATGGTGTTTAACCAGAAGTTCACAATAGAGGCATCTGTGATATTTAATGTTTTTACATTTTTTTTAGAGATACGGGTTTGCTTTGTTAACCAGGCTGAAGTGCAATGGTGCATTCATGGCTCATTGCAACCTCACAGTTGCTGGCTCAAGGGATCCTCCCACCTCAACCTCATGAGTAGGTAGGACTACAGGCATTCACCACCATGCCTGGTTAATTTTTAAACTTTTTTATAGAGACAGGGTCTTGCTATGTTGCGCAGGCTGGTCTCGAACACTGGCCTCGAGTGATCTTTCCTCCTCAGCCTCTCGCACCTGGGATTGTAGGTGTGAGCCACTGCACCTGGCCTGGTAATATTATTTTTGAACAAAACAAAAAGCAAACCATGATTGGGTGACTCTCTAGACCCGCTGAGTTAGAATCTCCCAGGGCAGGATTTGGGTGTGTGTATTATCTAAAAACTGGGAGGGTAATTCCCTCTTCCCATTGGTGTGTTTATGTGTGTGCATGCACGCGTATATTTAATTTTATCATGAAACTTTAACACACACAAGAGTAGAAAGAATAGTACGTGAGCCCCCCCAAAACCTTTATTATCAACAATCAAACACATTTTTCTGATCTTGTTGCATCCTGTCTCCCACATATTTTTTCCTTTTAGAATTTTTAAGGAAATCCTAGATATCTTATAACTACCTCAGATTACTTTTCTGCCTACTAAGAATGTGGGGAGCAGCTTTGATGAGCAATTGGTTATGAATGGCTGAATCATCCAGGCCTCAGGGTTGTTGTGACTTAGGTTTGTATGATCTTTCTTCTGCCATTCAAGCTCACCTCTCAAAGGGAAGCTATTCATTTATGAGAGTGTGAGGGCACAGAGTGGATCTGTGGGATTCTGTGAAAGATGGCATTCTGGTCACCACATCTGACCTCATAGGTCAAGGTCACAAAAGGTTTTCTCCATATGGTTAATCTCAGTGTTAACTAGGCACATCCTAGTGTCACACCCTCAATTTACCAGGGAGGAACTCAAGTTTTAGAGGGCTTACATGACTTGCTGAAAGTTCCAGAATAATCTTGTCACATTTTAAAGTGTAGGGCTATGGATATGAAAAAGAAATCTGTTGCTGCCACGGGAAGAATCCTGGCATTGGCAGCAATGCGGTATAGATGCTGAGTTGTTTGTGGCCAGGGTTGTGTGCCTTTATGCACAATTCTGTTTAGAATTCCATCTCTGATTTCACTGAAAGGTTCTCACTGCAAACATTGTTGCAGGTACTGTTTCCAGCATCTGTTTTAGGTCTGGAAACAGTGTCTGGATTTACTTGGGAACCCATGTGGAAAATCAAATTACAATATCAAGCACAAAGTCTTATTTCTTTTTATGGCATTCCCTGATGTTAATAGTTCATAAAAATACCATATTAAAAGAAAAAATATTAGAACTTATTTCATTGGAAATTAAATGCTTATTAACTATGGAAGTTATTTTAAGCCCTTCTTGAAAATCCTCTGAATCTGTGAGTTGGATAAAAGTTTAAGGCATTTGGATGACAAAGATCCAATTATAATTAGCACATAGTTCAAGATAGTAGAGAATTCCTTTTATGTCACCACTTCCCAGTATTGTCAGTTCAGACTAGGGTGATGAATATGCCATTTTAGTTTAAGATACCTTGCTAAAATGTCCCTGTTTAATTTTCTAAAATATGTGTTATATCTGGCCTTCTTTTTGAAGAGGCTGTATTTCCAATTTGCCCTTTTGAAGATAAAGAAGGATTTCTGTAGCATTAAAAAATGTCAGCTTTACATTTAAATTAGCTTTTAATGAAAAAGAAAAAGAAATTAATGTCTCTTCTACAGGTCTGACATTAAATTTCCAATCTCTAGAGTGCAAAAGTATGAGCAATGCAGTATTTATGTATACCTTATGAAAAATGCTAAAATTGTTATTTAACCAGATAATAATAAAATCAGATTTAGAAATAAAAACTTCAGTTCAATCTGTAAAACATGTGAAGACCATCTGAGATCATTTTCCCATATGAGGTCATTTTCTCTATTACAATAATCTTTGCATGCATAAGAAATTAACAGTCTTGAAGTTGTGAAATCCTTTGTGACTTTTCTTTGATGGTGTGTTAGTCAAATACTGCTCTCTTCCAGTCCTGCTATACATCACATAATTACAGTTCACAAGTGCACTCATCTCTATCCCAGTGGAAAAAAAAAAATCAGGGGACAGAGGCACAACTTTAGATTAAAACATGTGAAATAGAAAGGTTACAAAGATCATACGGTGTACAGATTCCGTTATTATTATGGCTCAAGTTAAGAACAGACTGTTTGGCTTAATGATCAGGCATGTTGTGTCTTTTCAAAGCTTGGCAGCTCAATGCAATTATTACACTAACAGCTTCAGTATTCAATACAGCATGATTCTAGTACGTAATAGTGTTTGCCATACACCATTTAAATGACAGCTTTGGCATGATTTATTATTTATTATCTTCGCAAATATCATTTGGCCTTCCTTGTCAAGATATCCAGCAAAAGCTTCACAGAAACAACTTTAACTCTTAAGCTTTACCATTACATATACTGGTTAAACTCATTTCTTCTACAGAGATAAAGAGCTTTGTAGATCCATGTTGAATCAAACTGTCAATCTCTGTATTGTTGTAAGAATTTGGATGGGATGAATTACTACAGAAATAAAGAAACTGAGAAACGTTTGTATCCCATAGATACACAAACCACACACACGCTTTCTCTCTCCCCCTGCTATAGAATACAGGTTCTCTAGTGGTCAGGGAATGTCAGCCTAGAAAGGTTTAGTGAAAACCATGTACCATTGTTGGTTTAATGAAATGCTTGTCAAGTACATTGATATTCAAGCTCTATGTGAAATGAGTCAAAATGATTACAGTTTGTAGTTTGGGAAGGGTTCTTGCTGAGCCAAGGGTGGCTTAGCCTCATCTGCTCATTGAGGGAAAGGGATGTGGGAAATATTTTAATTCATAGGCAGATGGAATCTGTGGGAGAGTACTCATGCCATTTCCCATCTTGGCAAAAACCAGCCTATGTACCCCATAATACATCAGTTACCTAACATTACGCATATATGTGAAAACTCCCAATTGCCCCCAGAAGCTAGTACCTTGGGACTCTTCTATTAAAAGTCTTAACTATCAGAAAGATCCTAGATTCCTGTGTCAGATGTGGTGCCTTCCGTGCAAGTCCTGATACCACCATGAACTCAGTGCCTCATTTCTTAAGGAAGCATGGGTGTACTGCTGAAAGCTGTGGTACCTGGGCTCATTTAGAAAGCACGGGCTTATGGTCATATTATTAGAGGCCTTCTTCGTGTGATGGTCAATATTGAGTGTCAACTTAATGGGATTGAAGGAAGTAAAGTATCGTTCCTGGGCGTGTCTGTGAGGGGATTGCCAAAGGAGATTAATATTTGGGTCAGTGGACTGGGAAAGGCAGACCCACCCTCTGTCTTGGTGGGTACCATCTAATCAGCTGCCAGCATGGCTAGAATAAAAGCAGGCAGGACAAAGTGGAAAGAGCAGACCTGCTGAGTCTTCTGGCTTTTCATCTTTCTCCTGTGCTGGATGCTTCCTGCTCTTGAATATTGACCCCAAGTTCTTCAGTGTTTGGACTCTTAGACTTACACCAGTGGTTTGCCAGGCGCTCTCTGGCTTTCAGCCACAGACTGAAGGCTGCACTGTCAGCTTCCCTACATTTGAGGTTTTGGTACTTGGACTGGCTTCCTTGGTCCTCAGCTTGCAGATCCTATTGTGGGACTTCACTTTGTGATCATGTAAATCACTACTCCTTAATAAACTCCCCTTCATATATACATCTATGCTATTAGTTCTGTCCCTTTAGAGAACCCCAACGAACATAGATGTTGGTACCGGTAGAGTGGGGTGCTGCTATAAAGATACTTGAAAATGTGGAAGTGACTTTGTAACTGGGTAACAGGCAGAGGTCGGAACAGTTTGGAGGGCTCAGAAGAAGACAGGACAATGTGAAAAGGGTTGGAACTTCCTAGAGACTTAGAGGGTTCAGAAGATAGGAAGATGTGAGTTTCGAACTTCCTAGAGATTTGTTGAATGGCTTTGACCACAATGCTGGTAGTGATATAGGCTGAGGTGGTCACAGATGGAGATGAGGAACTTGTTGGCAACTGGAATAAGGGCGATTCTTGCTATGCTTTAGCAAAGAAACTGGTGGCAATTTGCCCTGGCCCTAGGGATCTGTGGAACTTTGAACTTGAGAGACATGATTTAGGGTATCTGGTGGAAGAAATTTCTAAGCAGCAAAGCATTCAAGGGGAAGCAGAGCATAAAAGTTTAGAAAATTTGCAGCCTGACAATGCTGTAGTAAAGAAGAACTCATTTTATTGGGAGAAATTCAATCCCAGTGCAGAAATTTGGAGAAGTAATGAGGAGCCGAATGTTAATCACCAAGACAATGGGAAAAATGTCTCCAAGGCATGTCAGAGACCTTCAAGGCAGCCCTTCCCATCACAGTCCTGGAGGCCTAGGAGGGAAAACTGGTTTCCTAGCCCAGGTCCAGGGCCCAGGGAAAACTGGTTTCTATGCAGCCTTGGGGACATGGAGCCCTGTATTGTATCTCAACTGCTTCAGCTCCAGCCATGGCTAAAAGGGGCCGAGGTACAGCTTGGGCCATAACTTCAGAGGGTGCAAGCCCCAAGCCTTGGGAGCTCACATGTGGTGTTGAGTCTGTGGGTACACAGAAGTCAAGAATTCACATTTGGGAACCTCCACCTAGATTTCAGAGGATATATACATGCCTGGATGGCCAGGCAGAAGTTTGCTGCAGGGGCAGAACCCTCATGGAGAACCGCTGCCAAGGCAGTGCAGAAGGGAGATGCGGGTTGGAGCCCCCATGCAGAGTCCCTGTGGGGACACTGCCTAGTGGAGCTATGAGAAGAGGGCCATTGTCCTTCAGACCCTAGAATGGCAGATCCACTGACAGTTGGCACTGTGTGCCTGGAAAGGCTGCAGACACCCAACACCAGCCTGTGAAAGCAGCCAGGAGGGGGACTGTACCTTGCAAAGCCACAGGGGCAGAGCTACCCAAGGCTGTGGGAGCCCACCTTTTATATCAGCATGACCTGGATGTGAGACATGGAGTCAAAGAAGATCATTTTAGAACTTTAAGATTTGGTTAGGCCAGGGGCAGTGGCTCATGTCTGTAATCCCAGCACTCTGGGAGGCCGAGGCAGGTGGATCACTTGAGGTCAGGAGTTCGAGACCAGTGGCCAACATGGTGAAACCCTGTCCCTACTAAAAGTATAAAAATTAGTTGGACATGGTGGCATTGACGTGTAATCCCAGCTACTCTGGAGGCTGAGGCAGGAGAATCGCTTAAACCTAGGAGGTGGAGGCTGTAGTGAGCTGAGATCATACCACTACACTCCAGCCTGGGTGACAAAGTGAGACTGCATTGCAAAAAAAAAAAAAAAAAAAAAAAAAAAAATGGTGACTTCTCCGTTGGATTTCAGACTTGCATGGGGCCTGTAGCCCCCATTCGTTTTGACAAATTTCTCCCATTTGGAATGGGTGCATTTGCCCAATGCCTGTACCTCCATTGTATCTGGGAAGTAACTAACTTGCTTTTGATTTTGCAGGCTCATAGGCTGGAGAGACTTGCCTTGTCTCAGATGAGGGCTTGGACTTGGACTTTTGGGTAAATGTTGGAATGAGTTTAGACTAGGGGACTGTTGGAAAGCCATGATTGTGTTTTAAAATGTGGGGACATGAGATTTGGGAGGAGCTGGGGATGGAATGATATGGTTTGGCTGGGTCCCCACCCAAATCTCATCTGGAATTGTAGTTCCCATAATCCCTATGTGTTGTGGGAGGCATCTGTTGGGAAGTAATTGAATCATGGAGGTGGCAACCCCCTTGCTGCTGTTCTTGTGATGGTGAGTGAGTTCCCAGGAGATTCGATGGTTTTATAAGGAACTTTTTCCCCTTCGCTTGACATTTCTCTCTCCTGCTGCCCTGTGAAGATATGCCTTCTGCCATGATCATAAGTTTCCTGAGGCCTCCCTAGCCATGCAGAACTGTGAATCAATTAGACCTCTTTTCTTTATAAATTACCCAGTCTTGGGTATTTCTTCATAGCAGCATGAGAAGAGACTAATACATTTAGCTTTTCCTGAGATGTGTTGGAGGGGAAAACAGACTACACCCTCAAGCAGGTGCATGCTAATGTTGGTAACTCTGGCTTTCCTCTTTGGCTCTCTACAGAACGAAGTGACTGAATTATCTCTTGTAGCATACTTAATTCCTTTTCTCTGCTTCCCTTCCCTTCCTGTTTTTTGTTGGTAGTGGAGGGAGTACCATGTGGTGGATAGAGGCACCTTAACTTGTTTCTTTTAGACAGTGTTACTAAGATGATGATTATTATTTTTTTGCCATTAAGGAAATAAATGCCCCATTGGCATACTTTCTTTTATACTAGAGAAATTTTACTTTGTTTATGTTATCATTGTTAGTAAAAATAAACAAGTATTTTTGAATGATTAATCAATAAATATTGACGGGTGGTTACAGATATGAGTCAGATACGTGGCATACAACCACAATACAGGTGTCATATAGTAGGGCCCTTATGAAGGAAAGTCAGCGGAATGAAGAGGTTTTTTTTTTTGACCTTGTAGAGCATGGAAGGTTCCATGGATGTTGAGGTGTTTGAGCTGAGCCTTGAAAAATGGTTAGCAGAGAGATATTTGGGAAGGAGAGTAGAACGTACACAAAGATAGGAAAGCTTGGAGTGCTGACGGGCCTTTTTTTTTTTTTTTTTAATCCAAACAGTAGAAGATGTTACAAGAAAAAGTGGGGAAAAAGGCAAGGAGCTGAGTAAGATTGCCATATCCCTGAACTCTCTATGGGAATATATTTTGGTTTTGCAACTCATTTATTGTGGACTCTCTCTATATAAAAACTTAATCCGGTCATCTTCACTTTAAGTGTCAGTGTAGATTTGGCTGCCTTTTTGATATTCTAGGGCTGGGTAAGAGGTGATTGTGGGAACAATTTCTGTCCCTGATACTTCTGTCAAACAGAACCTGTGTATATTTGACACTGTGACTTAACCAGGATCACCTAGCTTTTAACCTCAATATAAAGCACACGGCTATCTGAAAATCCTAACCTGCCATTCAGCTCCCTCTACAAAACAATAGTAATTATAGTAGTGATAAACTTACAGACTCCCCAATACCAATACTGAGTAGACAAGGTGGATTGGGGTTTTATGGGTACAGTCTCAATGCTTCAGATGTTGCTATTACAATTTTCAGTCTAACGTTCAAGGTGTCTATGCCATTTATTATTTTCTACCTCCTATGAGGCAACAGATGAGTCAGGCCATGCTAACAGGTTAAATGGCCATAGTAGAAAATAACCTAGAGTTTAAACCCGAGGGAGAAGTTCATGGAGTCCCCGAGTTATATGTTACACCATTGATTTAATAACTGCTTTATACCACATGAAATGCCCCCATCCATTGTAAGAAGCAGCACGTTTTCCAAAGTGTTACAAATGAAAGCCTGTCACAGAATCAAGGACAAAGGGAAATTATACTTGTATCCTAAGGATGAGATCAAGGTCATAGACTAGACTAAAATATCAAGAAGTCAAAAAACCAAGCCAAGGATTTAGGCTGGATAGAAAGATGAAGCAGGAATTGAGGTGTTTGGGTGCAGGTGGGAATTAGGGGCTTGGAATTGGGAGGTTGGAATTAGGTTGTCCTTCACGGATTGAATTGAGCATAATACATCCTGCAAGACAAGTTAGATGAGGATGCTATGACCAAGGTTCGTCCAGCAAAATCATGAGTGTGAGGTCCTGAAAAGCTTCGTCTATCTTTGTTCAGGTTTGGAGTAGTGTCTCTGTGGCCCTTCACTGATTGGTCAGAGGAAGGAGGCAGGTGGGGCACCACTCACTCTGCAGCAGGATTTCTGAGGTTGGTGGTCAGGTCCTTTGTGACACTTTCACAGGTCTAGCTGCTGTTTGCAGTCCATGGCCTTACACAATTTCAGGTTCACTGTACAGTCTTATATAGTGTTGCTTCTTTCCCTTGTTATTCCCACACTAAATCTCTGATATGACTGAGGAACAATATGAAATCTTTTAGGGCACCTACATTTTTAAAGAGCCTGATTCTAAAGGTATGTTATTTTTGTTGAACTTTGAAATAAATTAATGGCATCTGTTGTATATCTCTGCTTGATGTTTATTTATTTTATTGGCTTATTTTTTTGTTTTGTTTTTGAGTTGGAGTCTCACTCTGTCTTCCAGGCTGGAGTGCAGTGGCGTGGTTTTGGCTCACTGCAACCTTCACCTCCAGTGTTCAAGCAATTCTCATAACTTAGCCTCTTGAGTATCTGGGATTACAGATGGGCACCACCATACCCAGCTAATTTTTGTATTTTTAGTAGATACGGGTTTCGCCTTGTTGGCCAGGCTAGTCTCAAACTCCTGAGATGTTTATTTTTTAAAAAACAAGACCATGTAAATTTAAAAAAAAAGGCATGATGCTGTGGGCACAAAATAATATTATGCAATAAATGACTTGTTTTTTTATTTATTACTAGGTAAGTAAACCTAGCACAATATCTGATACTCAGTAGATGCTCAATAAATTTTGGTTCAATTGAACAGGGTATTTGTATTATTTAAAGCATTATCTTTTAAACATGATTTTTGTGTGTGCTGTTTGTCCTAAGTCACAATGGTTATAAATAATAGTATTTATTTTAGCAAAACCATTTAGGAATTAAGCCTAATATTTCTAATGCTATAGCTGACATTTTGGTATTACAAACCTCATAAACTTTCACTGGAATCCTTGAATCCATAAAATATTTTTCACATCCATGGGCAAAATATTTAGAAGTGGTCATAGTAAGTTCAAAGTGTATAGCTAAAAACATGAGCTCGCTAACCGAATGGGGAACAGACATAAATAGATAAGTATGTTTCTTTTTTATAAAGCATTCAGAGACAAAAATTTTTTGTGAAATTTTGTGAATGTCCAGGAAGAGTTTTAAAATGCACATACTGCAATAGCACACAAAGTAACTTCTTTCTGATTCAATTTCATAAATTGCTACATGAAGAAGTGCCCTCTAGTAGATAATACTCAGAAATCAGCACTTAATATGGCAGTAATGGTTATTGCTGTCATTCTTTACATCTTTAAAAATAATTAAGCATTACTGCACAGGCATTATAAAGTTCCCCTATCACCATTAAGAGGATATTTGAGGTTTGATGTAATTTAGCAAATTACATTATACAGTAGTTAAGGTTTTTATGTAGTGAAGTAAAATGCGTAGTAGTTAAGCACACTTGCTATATAATGCATTGTAGAGTTACACGTTCCAGCTGCTGCCAGCTTTGTTCCAGTGTCATTATTGCTTTGCAGGCTGACGTTCCTCAGGGAGTGATTCGAGTACAAGCTCCCCATCTTTCGAAAGTTTCCATGGCAATACAGCTAACTGAAGAACTAAGAGCCAGTGATGTACTTGCCAGGTTTCTCAGCCAAGAAAGGTAGAGGCCTGTTGTGTGTTAATTATTCCATGCCATAACTCACTTGCTCTCTCTCTCCCCTTCACTGCTGCTTTTTTTTTTAATTGTGGGGTAGTATGAAATGCTTAAAAATATTGTCTTCTCAGCAGAAGAGAACAGCAGACTTAACCATTAGACTGTTGGAATGAGTTTAGTTCATTTGATGTGGTTTGTGTTCAGATGGAGCCTAATGCAAGCAGGATTTCTGAGCATTCCTTCACTGGGCCTAAGATGGGATTGCCAAGTGAGACCCCTCAATATTCTTTCCAGGATCTGTTGATTGGAGGCTCATTACTGTTTGTAGACTGTAAGGAAAATTACTAATCAGGATGCAGTGCATTTAAAAATAAAGACACAAGTTTTTCTATGAAATAAAATGAATTTTTAAATGCTCAAATTTAAAAGCAAAAAAACATAAAGAATTGAAAGAGGACAGCCAGGCCTTTGAGTGCTGAAGTCTCAGGGGGAGAACATACCTTCCTCATTAGGGACAACAGGCCCTTCATCTGTATTTTGGTGTTGACAGGGCAGGGAGTCATCTGAAAGCTGCTAGCATCCCTCTCACTGTATTAGAGTATGCCCTTTCCAAAACACTTTGCAGTGTCTTCTCTTAAATTTTAGAGATTCTAACAAGTATATTGAATTTTCAGGTTTTGCCCTTTGAATTCTTTCTTTTAGCTAAAGTCATGTTTTTGGGCCTCCTCTACCCTCATTTTCATTGATTGAAATAAACTAAATGTTTAAAAACAGAGGGGCATGGGCCAGGTGAAATGGCTCACACCTGTAATCCCAGTACTTTGGGAGGCCAAGGCAGGTCGATCACCTGAGGTCGGGAGTTTGAGACCTGACCAATATGGAGAAACCCCATCTCCACTAAAAAAACAAAAAATTAGCCGGGTGTGGTGGCGCATGCCTATAATCGCAGCTACTCGGGAGGCTGAAGGAGGAGAATTGCTTGAACCTGAGAGGCGGAGGTTGTAGTGAGCCGAGATCGCACTACTGCACTGCAGCCTGGCCATCAAGAGCAAAACACCATCTGGAAAAAAAAAAAAAAAAAAAAAACCCAGAGGGACATCCAGGTCATTGTCATTTTAGTTTATGAATACTCTGTCTTGGTCTTAACCTCCTCATTCTAACATTTGGGGGCCTCAGTCAAGCTTTCTGCCAAAGCCTCTCCAATTTTAATATATGGTACTAGAAATATTTAATGTTTCTGTTTTAGCACAGGGCCTTAAACAGAACAGAAACATATTAAATACTTTTAGTACCATAATTGGAAGGGGAGATATAAACATACATTTTAAAGTACCTTCCCTCAGTGTTTATAAATTGGGAGAAAGGATGAATCTGTGCAGCTAACAGATGGTGATGAAATGAGAGAGAGACTCATTGGTAATATCCAGGCTTCAATAAACCAGCGTAAACTTCCCTCAGAACAGCACTCTGAAGTAAGTGCTATTGTTACGTCTGTTTCACTGGTAAGAAAACGGAGATTTGCAAGGTCACACGTTTTTCATGGGTGGTAGAGCTGGAATTCTAAAGTTGTGGTCTCACTCCAAAGGCAGTCCCTTAACCGTTCTCCACACTGGCTGGAGGATCTCAGAGCGTCATAGATCTGGGGAGCATTAGTGCACAGTCTGAGAGTAGATGGGTTTGGGGGGATTATGTCCTGGGGGCAGTTGGAAGATCTCAGATGTCTCTGCCTCCTGCAGTGTCTCACAGCTTCTGCAAAGTCGGTCCACTTCCTCTCTGCTTCCTACCTTGACTTAGTAGATACCAGCCTTTGCCATTCTTTCCACCAGTCATGCTTTCATTCTTTTAATGATGAATTTGTTGATTAACATTACGCACAAGTCTGTGTATACTAGGAAATCTAGTTCCTCTTTCTTTAAAATGGAGCACAGATACTTGAGAATCAATCTGAGAGCAATAGCTAACTAGATTTTTTTCTTTAAATCAAGTCTCCTGAAACATTCAATTTGGCTTTCACAGAAACAGGGACTCTCTTTAGACCCAAGGTTGATTGTGGTATATACTAGATTTAAAACAAAAATAATAATTATTAAATTATTTAATTTAAAAAGTAAACCTACACACTGGTTGGAAAAAGGGATCAGATGTAGCGTAGCAGGTGAAACATAGCGTGAGGGCCCAGACAGCCCTGAGTGTCCAGTTCCAGACACACAGGGCAGGGAGAGAAAGGAGGAGAACCAGATGAGCCTTCCATGGGTGGTGAAGAGCGCTGCTGCTATACCATGTCCTTCCTCATGGCTTGAATACAAGTCAGACCTGATCTTCTCTTCTCGGTTCCAGAGAGTGTATCTTCAGGCCCTTATCTCATTGGTCCACTAACCTTGCCATGCTTCAGAATCCACTCTAGACCATATAAAAAGCAATTTCTTGGGCTTCATCCTAGACCAGTTAAATCTGAGTTTCTAGAATTCTCAATGTGAATTTTTAGCAGGTTTCTCAGGTTTCTTTTGCAGAAAGATTTGAAAGCCACTGAATTTTACCAATTTTTAAGTTTGAACCTAATGTTCTTGAACAGTTTATTCTTTGAAGAGTGTAAATCTTTAAACATGACCTGCTTCGTAAAAGTTCAGTCTTTGTAATGACATAATTTGCTTCCACTCTGAGGGTCTATGCCACCCTCATTTGCACAGCCAACAGAGGAACATGGCTTGTTCTTTTTTTTTTCCTTTTGAAGACAGAGTCTCATTCTGTCACCCAGGCTGGAGTGCAGTGGTGCAATCTCAGCTCACTGCAATGTCCATCTCCTGGGCTCAAGCACCTCAGCCTCCAGAGTAGCCAGAATCACAGGCACACACTACCATACCCAGCTTAATTTTTTGTATTTTTGGTAGAGACATATGTTGCCCAGGCTGGTCCCAAACTCCTGGGCTCAAGTGATCCACCTGCCTCGGTCTCCCAAAATGTTGGGATTACAAGTGTGAGCCACCGCATCCAGCCAGAAGCATATCTTATTCTTTATATGTGTCTTGCACACTATTGAAGTTGTCAGCACAGCAAACTCATGATAAATACTTATTGAATGAGCATGTGAAAACTAAAGTTGAAATATTTCTTTTAATAGTTTTATGAGGACCATTTTGGCTTGTATACAAAGTGGATAATCATATTAATAATTTGATTGGCAGCTGAAAGGTTACATTAACTTTTCTTTTGAATTTTACAAATTTGGATGCTGATTTACTATTTTGCCTTCAGATGTATAATTCCATTTGCTCATTTTAATTTACAGGTGTGACACTTTTATTACCTATTGGGTACATTTAACAGATGGGAAAATACAAATGTATAGATAATTACACCGTGTCTAAGTTATGAATTTTCCATACCAGCCAGAATTCCCCAAGCACATTAAAATGATTTACTTGCAAGCTGTTTGATAACACAACTAATCAGTTTGTTTTGTCCCTCATAGTGGGGTTGCCCAGACTCTCAAGATAGGAGAAGTTTTTTTGTATGAAATTGGAGGAAATATTGGTAAGCACGTTTTTTTCTCTTTGCATTCTATATTCTGATTTAATATTGCCAGTGGTTATTATTTTTGTCTTTAGAGGAAGAACAGGAAATTAGAAGTAAAATATACCATACTTTAGATAGTTGCTGAATATTGTGGATTTGTTTAATGGTTTGACCTTTCTCTTCAGGCTGTTTGAGCTCCTTCTGTACATATGCCCATCTATGTTCAATTTTAGCAAAGGCAGTTTCCTGTACCATAAGAATAACTACTAAAACGGTTAACGATGAAAGTTTTTCAAAATTTTCTTCTTTTTAATATACTTATGTCACATAATAAAGGAAGTACTTGAGCTTATGTAAGGCTGACATTATACTTTATTATAGTACAGTATTACATATTTTTAGTAAAAGCAGTTTTACATTTGCCATAGTTGATTTCCTGCTAAATTTTATGCACATGCGCACACACTCAAAATTCACGTCAGTAATTTAAAAAATGGAATGAATGAATTTTGACCATGTTTTATATTTTACCGTTTTGTAATTATCAGGGAGTCTTACTCATCTCTTTTAAAAAATTTAAAATAAACTTTCTCTCTTTTTTGACTCTTGGAAATGGTAAAGGTAAAATTGTTAAGAAATAAATGAGATGTTAAGTTCAAAATAGTAATTAAAAATAATTTTACAATAAATTTTATAGAATTTTTTGGGGGACTTAAAAATACTAGTAAATATTGAAAGTTAAATATCGGAATGCGAAGGTTCATTCTTAAATTTAAATAGGCCACAACACTAGAAACCTGGACTTGTTAGCTCTATTAGTAAAGGGCATTAAATACTAATATATTCGATTTTTAATTTTACTTTGGATCTTGAGAATTAAGTGTATTTTCTTAGATGAATTCAAAACCATTGCCCCTCCTAATAAGCTGAATAATCTTTTAAGGAATCATTTAAAAGCCTATCATACGAAGTATTTTCAGCTTCCTAAATTAATTTGAAACTTATTCATTTAGAGAAAGACTACCAGATTCACTTTTCCAATTGTTGGCCAATTCTTATAATATTTTGGGAAACAGGAAAGAATGAGAAGTTTGTTTTCTTTTTTCTTTTTTTTTTGCAACAGTGTCTGCCTCTGTCACCCAGGCTGGAGTACAGTGGCGCAATCTTGGCTCACTACAACCTCCACCTCCTGAGCTCAAGACATCCTCTTACTTCAGCCTCCTGAGTAGCTGGGACTACAGGTGCAAGCCACCATGCGCAGCTTGATTTTTGTATTTTTTTGTAGAGACAGGGTTTCATTATGTTGCCCAGGCTGGTCTCGAACTCCTGATCTCAAGCATTCTGCCCACCTCAGCCTCCCAAAGTAGAATGAGAAGTATTTTAAGATTTAAATAATTAAGCTTCAGTTTAAAATTGCATGCCAGTCTACCTGCTGTGTTGAACTGACACAACATCTCTTTCAATAGGGGAACGCTGCCTCGATGACGACACTTACATGAAGGATTTATATCAGCTTAACCCAAATGCTGAGTGGGTTATAAAGTCAAAGCCATTGTAGAGGACTTAACAAGCTGCAGATAACCATGTGGACTTCTGTAATAATTCTTGCTGAGTCGAAAGTGTAAATAAAGGAAATGGCAGGACTCTTATTATGCAGCTGTACCCACCTATTTAAAAGTGACTCTCTGAAGCCTTAAAAAGTCATAGATTTGTGCTGCTGCCAGAATGATATTAATTATTATTAATGTTATTAGAAAAAAAAAAACTTCTGGAGTGAGAGTAATGAGGCTTAATTAGCTTGTGAGCAGTTGTCATATGGTCTGTGGAATGTGTCCAGATGTGACGTTGTTTTTTTAAATATGTGAAAATATATTCTCTTCCCACTTGCTAAAATCATATATACTGTAATATATGCTCTCTCACCTCTATTACCTCCTCACATCTGCCCTTTGCCAGTTAGGTTTGCTTTTAGACCAAAAAGATAACAAATACCAGGTATGGCAAATTGTGAAGACAGCACGTTAAAGCATACCTAATTTCACAGTATTCCTGTCACGACAGAATGTTAGTATTCATCTCTGAATCATTTGCTCAAATAATAACATTCCACTTTCTCCTGCTGTATCACGGGAGGTGATTTGCATTTTTTTTCAGTTCATCTGACTTATGTGCACAGAACTGTATCAGCGATCAAGAAAATAGGAGTCAGAAGCTGCCAGTTATTACTGAACCATTAAATACTTATATACTAAGAATAAATAAAATATACCCATGTGAAATAATAACTGGATTATGGATAACAGCAGTGAAAGCCAAAGCACTTTCTGTCTACTGTACTCTTCTAAATGGAATTTTAAAAGTCATAGCTGGCTTTACGTGTTGTCATATTAGCATTATAAATATGCATGATCGTATAATCCAGTAATGGTTGAAGAATGTATTTTACTAAAGAGGGATTTTTTTTTAAACTCCCGAATAAGTCTACTGGAGGAGTTATTCTTCCGGGTGAATAAGCTTTTGTTTGTGTTCTTATTTTAAATAATTGAAGTCAATTTATTTTAAAATGTTGTGGAAAGTACTATTCCCAGGGATTTTAATGCACAAACCATAGTGTGACAAGAGATGAGCCTCTGTACTGTAAATAAGAGAAATGAAATAGAGAAATGTTAAATATTTTATGAGTTGAGAATGTAGTAAATAAAAGGTGATGTAAATGAATGCTGCACAAATGGTGTTTATGATACTTTGAGTAGTACTTTAGGAAAAATTACACGTTCTCAGAAGCTCTTGATGTCTCTAATTGGGTGGGGGAATGCTGTTAATGAGAACAGTCATAAATTTTTAGCATATAATTACAAGAACAGCCTGTGGATATGATCACTTAAATAATTTTATAGTGATTCGTGCCATTGATTTTTTATTTAAAAGAAAATTTTGTAATTAAATGCCTTTTTCTAAATTATCTTCTCTTGGAATTATTACTTTGAATCCTATGTGTTTGAGTCTATTTTTGCTTTTTCTTTATTAATATTATTGAGAATGGACTATTTTTGTTATTAAAAGTCACTTCTACTCATTTCTCCTATTTTCTTTTTAATTTTTAAAATAGGAAGATGTGGGAGATATAAATGTGTTTCCATCTGTAGTTTTTTTCCTTATACAAATTTCTATTCTTTAGGACTTGCAAAATACAGTTTAATCTGTTTCTGACTTTGACAATTAGTATTAATTTCCCAGTTAGCAAAATGGTACTGATTATTGGGCTGAAAACCACAACATAAAAGAAAAATTAAGTGCTTGAAACATTTTAGGAGTATACAACTTAAAAAAAAAAGGATAGCAATGAGGATAATGATTTAAGTAAAAGGTTTTCTGAAGCATATGCCAACTAATTTTCACTGTTTGCTACATATCTAAAAAGGAGGGTGAGGAGGGAGACACAACATATTTTGATCATGGAAAAGTATCAGATCTTAATTTTTAAAAAGTGAAAATGCCGTTTTAAGTACCGTTTAGAACTCATGACCCAAGTTCATTTATATTGAATAACATCACATTTAAATAACCCCAAAATATGCACTTTAAAAAATCTTTATATTTTTAGAGACAGCATCTTGCTTTGTTGCCCAGGCTGGAGTACAGTAGCACATTCATGCTAATTGCAGCCTTAAGCACTGGGGCTTAAGCAAACCTCCTGCCTCAGCTTGCTGAGTAGCTAGGACCACAGCTGCATGCCACCATGCCTGGCTCATAAGAGAAAAAAAGCCTGATACTATAGAACCTTGAATATAAATGTCCTGATATTAACCTAATGCTTTTGCTGTAATTTTTTTCCTTAGTGACTTTTAAATCTCAGGCTAGTTGTGTGTGTGTGTGTGTGTGTGTGTGAGTGAGTGTGTGTGTGTGTGAGACAAAAACATTTGCTTGAGTTTGAAACATTTGAACTTTAAAGAAGGACCGATTGCCCTGTTGATGCTGGTGATGCTGTTTTCTGAAAGAGGCTTTATTAATCTGTTCTCATACTAATATGAAGAAATACTTGAGTCTGGCTAATTTATAAAGGAAAGAGGTTTAATTGACTCACACAGCTGGGGAGCCATCAGGAAACTTACAATCACGGCAGAAGGGGAAGCAAATATGTTCTTCACACGGCATCAGAAAGGAGAAAACTGAGAAGTGCAGAGTGAAGCGGGGGAAAAGCCCCTCAAAACCATCAGATCTTGTGAAAACTCACTGACAATCACAAGAACAGGATGGGGAACTGCCCCAATGATTCAGTCACCTCCCACCAGGTTCCCTCCCTTAACATGTGGGGATTACAATTCGGATTGCAATTCAAGATGAGATTTGCGTGGGGACAAAGAGCCAGAGCATATCAGAGGTCATTGTAATTCTTTCCATTTATACAATCTTTGCTTAATGCTGCTGTAGAATTCGATGTAAATTCCTTACTAGTCTCTTTGGGAAAGGCAGTTTATTTTACTGACTTCATGGGATTTTTCACTATTGTCTTTCCTTGTTTACATTAAACTGGTTTGTATTTTCCATCTGATTGTCCTGGTTTTCACCTACTCATCAGTAGGTGGCAGTATTGGTCAGGGATTCTTTTGAATCTACGGGACGTTTTAAAAGTGAACCTGAGTTCATAGGGAAGTTGCTACCAGTGCCAGGCATCTGAGAGGAAGTTGGGTGAGAACACTAGGGAGCTCCTGTTTTCATTACTGATTCTGAAATTGTAAATAATAATTTCATAGTTTCTATATTCAATCTGTCTGCTTTTATTCTTAATCCATTTAAAGTGAAGGGTGGGAGAATTCATAGTTTCTACATTCAATCTGTCTGCTTTTATTCTTAATCCATTTAATGGGAAGGGTGGGAGAAGAGGAGATTTTTCTAAGCTGAAATTAGGCTTTTGACATCTATTTCAAGCAGAAGGATTATGACAAGAGGGAAGGCAGTGAACTGGAAAAGTAAGTGAAAGGATGTCTAAGATAAGAGGGCATAATGAACTCTTATTATTGTACTTTAAGTTCTGGGATACATGTGCAGAACGTGCAGGTTTGTTACAAAGGTATACATGTGCCATGGTGGTTTTCTGCACCCATAAGCCTGTCATCAACATCAGGTATTTCTCTTAATGCTATCCATCCCCTAGCCCGCCCATCCCCCAACAGGCCCTGGTGTGTGATGTTCCCCTCCCTGTGTCCATATATTCTCATTGTTCAACACCCACTTATGAGTGAGAACATGTGGTGTTTGGTTTTCTGTTCCTGTGTTAGTTTGCTGAAAATGATGGTTTCCAGCTTCATCCATGTCCCTGCAAAGGATATGAACTCAACCCTTTTTAAGACTATATAGTATTCCATGGTATATATATATATGTGCCACATTTTCTTTATCCAGTCTTATCATTGATGGACATTTGGGTTGGTTCTAAGTCTTTGCTGTTTTGAACAGTGCTGCAATAAACATATGTGTACATGTGTCTTTATAGTAGAATGATGTATAATCCTTTGGGTAAATACCCAGTAATGGAATTGCTGGGTCATATGGTATTTCTAGTTCTAGATCCTTGAGGAATCGCCACACTGTCTTCCACAATGGTTGAACTAATTTACACTCCCACCAACAGTGTAAAAGTGTTCCTATTTCTCTACATCCTCTCCAGCATCTGTTGTTTCCTGACGTTTTAATGATCACCATTCTAACTGGCGTGAGATGATATCTCATTGTGGTTTTGAGGTTTTGATTTGCATTTCTCTAATGACCAGTGATGAGCTTTTTTCATGTTTCTTGGCCGCATAAATGTCTTCTTTAAAAAAGTGTCTGTTCATATCTTTTGCCCATTTTTTGAGGTTTTTTTTTTTTTCTTGTACGTTTGTTTATCTTCCATGCAGATTCTGGATATTAGTCCTTTGTCAGAGGGATCGATTGCAAAACTTTTTTCCCATTTTGTAGGTTGCCTGTCCATTCTGATGATAGTTTCTTTTGCTTTGAGAAGCTCTTTAGTTTAATTAGATCCCATTTGTCAATTTTGGCTTTTGTTGCCACTGCTTTTGGTGTTTTAGTCATGAAGCCTTTGCCCATGTCTATGTCCTGAATGGTATTGCCTAGGTTTTTTTCTAGGATTTTTATGGTTTTAGGTCTTACATTTAAGTCTTTAATCCATCTTGAGTTAATTTTTGTATAAGGTGTAAGAAAGGGGTCCAGTTTCAGTTTTCTGCATATAGCTAGCCAGTTTTCCCAACACCATTTATTAAATAGGGAATCCTTCCCCAGTTGCTTGTTTTTGTCAGGTTTGTCAAAGATCAGATGGTTGTAGATGTATGGTGTTCTGTTCTGTTCCATTGGTGTCTATATCTGTTTTGGCACCAGTACCATGCTGTTTTGGTTACTGTAGGCTTGTAGTATAGTTTGAAGTCAGGTAGCATGATGCCTCCAGCTTTGTTCTTTTTGCTTAGGATTGTCCTAGCTATATGGGCTCTTTTTTGGTTCTGAATGAAATTTAAAGTAGTTTTTTTCTAATTTTGTGAATAAAATCAATGGTAGCTTGATGGGGATAGCATTGAATCTATAAATTACTTTGGGTAGTATGGCTATTTTCACAATATTGATTCTTCCCATCCTTGAGCATGGAATGTTTTTCCATTTGTTTGTGTCCTCTCTTATTTCCTTGAGCAGTAGTTTGTAGTTCTCCTTGAAGAGGTCCTTCACATCCCTTGTAAGTTGTATTCCTAGGTATTTTATTCCTTTTGTAGAAATTGTGAATGGGAGTTCACTCACGATTTGGCTCTCTATTACTGGTCTGCAAGAATGCTTGTGATTTGTGCACACTGATTTTGTATCCTGAGACTTTGCAGAAGTTGCTTATCAGCTTAAAGAGATTTTGGCCTGAGATGATGGGGTTTTCTAAATATACAGTCATGTCATCTGGAAATAGATAATTTGACTTCCTCTCTTCCTATTTGAATATCCTTTATTTCTTTGTCTTGCCTGATTGCCCTGACCAGAACTTCCAATTTCATGTTGAATAGGAGTGGTGAGAGAGGGCATTCTTGTCTTGTGCTGGTTTTCAAAGGGAATGCTTCCAACTTTTGCCCATTCAGTATGATATTGGCTGTGGTTTTGTCATCAATAGCCCTTATTATTTTGAGATATGTTCCATGAATACCTAGTTTATTGAGAATTTTTAGCACGAAGGGATGTTGAATTTTTTTGATGACTTTTCCTACATCTAATGAGATAATTATGTGATAATTTTTGTCATTGGTTCTGTTTATGTGATGGATTATGTTTATTGTTTTGCATATGCTGAACGAGCCTTGCATCCCAGGGATGAAGCCGACTTGATCCTGGTGGATAAGCTTTTTGATGTACTGCTGGATTCGGTTTTCCCAGTATATTATTGAGGATTTCGATGTTCATCAGTGATATTGGCATGAATTTTTTTTTACTGTGTCTCTGCCAGGTTTTGGTATTAGGATGATGCTGGTCTCATAAAATGAGTTAGAGAGGAGTCCCTCTTTTTCTATTGTTTATAATAGTTTCAGAAGCAATGTTACCAGCTCCTCTTTGTACCTCTGGTAGAATTTGTCTGTGAATCCGTCTGGTCCTGGGCTTTTTTTGCTTGGTAGGCTATTAATTACTGCCTCAATTTCAGAGCTTGTTATTGTCTATTCAGGGATTCGACTTCCTCCTGGTTTAGTCTTGGGAGGATGTATGTGTTTAGGAATATATAAATTTCTTCTAGATTTTCTAGTTTATTTGCATAGAGGTGTTTATATTATTCTCTGATGGTAGTTTGTATTTCTGTGGGATCAGTGGTGATATCCCCTTTATCATTTTTTATTTTGTCTATCTGATTCTTCTGTCTTTTCTTCTTTATTAGTCTAGCTAGTGGTCTATTTTGTTAGCCTTTTCAAAAAACCAGCCCCTGGAGTCATTGATTTTTTGAAGGATTCTTTGTGTCTCTATCTTCTTCAGTTCTGCTGTGATCTTAGTTATTTCTTGTCTTCTGCTAGCTTTTGAATTTGTTTGCTCTTGCTGCTCTAGTTGTTTTAATTGTGATGTTAGGTGTCAATTTTAGATCTTTTCTTCTTTCTCCTGTTGGCATTTAGTGCTATAAATTTCCCTCTAAACACTGCTTTAGCTGTGTCTCAGAGATTCTGGTACATTGTGTCTTTGTTCTCATTGATTTCAAAGAACTTATTTTTTTGTTATTTAGCCAGTAGTCATTCAGGAGCAGGTTGTTCAGTTTCTATGTAGTTGTGCAATTTTGAGTGAATTTCTTAATCCTGAGTTCTAATTTGATTGCGCTGTGGTCTGAGAGACTTATAATTTCCATTCTTTTGCATTTGCTGAGGAGTGTTCTACTTTCAATTATGTGGTAAATTTTAGAATAAGTGCTATATGGTGTTGAGAAGAATGTTTATCTTGTTGATTTGGGGTGGAGAGTTCTGTAGATGTCTATTAGGTCTGCTTGGTCTAGAGCTGAGTTCAAGTCCTGAATATCCTTGTTAATTTTCTGTCTCATTTATCTGTCTAATATTGAAAGTGGGGTGTTAAAGTCTCCCACTATTATTGTGTGGGAGTCTAGGTCTCTTTGTAAGTCTCTAAGAACTTGCTTTATGAATCTGGATGCCCCTGTATTGGGTGCATATATATTTAGAATAGTTAGCTATTCTTGTTGCATTTAGCCCTTCACCATTATGTCATGGCCTTCTTTGTCTTTTTTGATATTTGTTGGTTTAAAGTCTGTTTTAACAGAGAATAGGATTGCAACCCCTGCTTTTTTTTTTTTTTTTTTTCCCTTCCATTTGCTTGGTAAGTATTCCTCCGTTCTTTTATTTTGAGCCTATGTGTGTCTTTGCACACACAGGCTCAAAGGGATAGAGGAAATAATTGGGTAAAGAGTCAAGACCCATTGGTGTGAGATGGATCTTGACTCTTTTTTTTTTTTATTGCATTTTAGGTTTTGGGGTACATGCGAAGAACATGCAGGATTGTTGCACAGGTACATACATGGCAATGTGGTTTGCTGCCTTCCTCCCCATCACCTATATCTGGTATTTCTCCCTATGTTATCCCTCCCTAAATCCCCACCCCCAGCTGTCCCTCCCTGGATCCTGACTCTTTGCTCAATTCGCCAGTCTGTGTCTTTTAATTGGGGCATTTAGCCCATTTACATTTAAGATTAACATTGTTATGTGTGAATTTGATCATTATGATGCTCACTGATTTTTTTGCCTGTTTGTTGATGCAGTTTCTTCACAGTGTAGACGGTCTTTACAATTTGGTATGTTTTTGCAGTGGCTGGCACCAGTTTTTCCTTTCCATATTTAGTGCTTCCTTCAGGGCCTCTTGTAAGGCAGGCCTAGTGGTGACAAGATCTCTCAGCATTTGCTTGTCTGCAAAGGATTTTATTTCTTCTTTGCTTATGAAACTTAGTTTGGCTGGATATGAAATTCTGGCTTGAAAATTCTTTTCTTTAAAAATGTTGACTATTTTTCCCCACTCTCTTCTGGCTTGTGGGGTTTCTGCCAAGAGGTCCACTGTGAGTCTGATGGGCTTGCCTTTGTGGGTAATCCAACCTTTCTCTCTGGCTGCCCTTAACATATTTTCCTTCATTTCAACCTTGATAATTCTGACGATTATGTGTCTTGGGGTTGCTCTTTTCAATGAGTATCTTTGTGGTGTTTAGTATTTCCTGAATTTGAATGTTGGCTTGTCTTGCTAGGCTGGGGAAGTTCTCCTGGATAATATCCTGAAGAGTGTTTTTCAGCTTGGTTCCAATCTCCCCATCACTTTCAGGTACACCAATCAAATGTACGTTAGTTCTTTTCACATAGTCCCATATTTCTTAGAGGCTTTGTTTGTTCCTTTTCTTTGTTTTTTCTCTAATCTTGTCTTCATGCCTTATTTCATTAAGTTGATCTTCAATCTCCGATGTCCTTTCTTCCACTTGATCGATTTGGCTATTGATACTTGTGTATGCTTCACAAAGTTCTCGTGCTGTGTTTTTCAGCCCCATCATGTCACTTATGTTGTTCTCTAAACTGGTTATTCTAGTTAACAATTCCTCTAACCTTCTTTCAAAGTTCTTAGCTTGCTTGCATTGGGTTAGAACATGCTCCTTTAGCTAAGAGGAGTTTGTTATTACCCACCTTCTGAAGCCTACTTCTGTCAGTTCATCAAACTCATTCTCTGTCCAGTTTTGTTCCCTTGCTGGAGAAGAGTTGTGATCTTTTGGAGAAGAGATGTTCTGATTTTTGGGCTTTTAAGCCTTTTGCACTGGTTTTTCCTCATCTTTGTGGATTTATCTACCTTTGGTTTTTGATGTTGGTGGCCTTTGGTTGGGGTTTTTGTGTGGACATCCTTTTTGTTGATGTTGATGCTATCAATTTCTGTTTGTCAGTTTTCCTTCTAACAGTCAGGCCCCTCTGCTGCAGGTCCACTGGAGTTTGCTGGAGGTCCACTCCAGACCCTGTTTGCCTGGGTATCACCAGCGGAGGCTACAGAACAGCAAAGATTGCTGCCTGTTCCTTCCTCTGGAAGCTTCATCCCAGAGGTGCACCTGCCAGATGCCAGCCAGAGCTCTCCTGGATGAGGTGTCTGTCAACCCCTGCTGGGCGATGTCTCCCAGGCAGGAGGCATGGGAGTCAGGGACCCAGTTGAGGAGGCAGTCTGTCCCTTAGCAGAGCTCTAGCGCTGTGCTGGGAGATCTGCTGCTCTCTTCAGAGCAGTTTCAGTATGCTGAAGCTATGCCCACAGCTGCCCCTTCCCCCAGGTGTTCTGTCCCAGGGAGAAGGTAGTTGTGTCTATAAGCATCTCACTGGGGCTGCTGCCTTTCTTTCAGAGATGCTCTGCCCAGAAAGGAGGAATCTAGAGAGGCAGTCTGGCTACAGGACTTTGTGACTCCACCCAGTCCAAACTTCCCAGCAGCTTTGTTTACACTGTGAGGGGAAAACCACCTACTCAAGCCTCAGTAATGGAGACGCCCTTCCCACCGCCAAGCTCTAGTACCCCAGGTCAACTTCAAACTGCTCTCTTGGCAGTGGGAATCTCAAGCCAGTGGATCTTAGCTTGCTGGGCTCTCTGGGGGTGGGATCTGCTGAGCTAGACCTCTTGGCTCTCTGGCTTCAGCCCCCATTCTAGGGAAGTGAGCGATTCTGTCTCGCTGGTGTTCCAAGCTCTGCTGGTGTATGAAAAAAACTCCTGCAGCTAGCTCAGTGTCTGCCCAAACAGCTGCCCAGTTTTGTGCTGGAAACCCAGGACCCTGGTGGTGTAGGCACCTGAGGGACTCTCCTGGTCTGCCAGTTGTGAAGACCATAGGAAAAGGGTAGTGTCTGGGTTGAAATACACACTTCCTCACAGCACAGTCCCTCATGGCTTCCCTTGGCTAGGGGAGGGAGTCCCTGATCCCTTGCACTTCCCAGGTGAGGTGGCTGACGCCCCACCCTGCTTCAGCTCACCCTTCGTGGGCTGCACTCACTGCCTAACCAGTCCCAATGAGATGAGCAGTGTACTTCATTTGGGAATGCAGAAATCGTCCACCTTCTGCGTTGATCTCGCTGGGAGCTGCAGACCAGAGCTGTTTCTACTCATCCATCGTGCCAGCCACTGTGAACTCTGACTTTTTAGTGTATATGTGTTTATTTATTCAACAAAGATTTCTTGAGCACCTACCAATGTGCCAGACATGTTCTACCCTTGAGATATATCAGTGACTAAAGTAACAAAAAGCCCTCATTTCATAGAGCATACATTCTACTGGAAGGAGACTGACAATGAATTAATGAGCAGATACAATTCTATAGTGTATTGAAAGGTAGTAAGTACGATGGAGACAAAAAAGGTGAGCAGACCAAATAGGACAAGGTGTAGAGGGTTAGGGTCATTGCAGCATTAAACAAGAGGTCTCACTGAATAGTTAACAACTCAGCAAACACTTGAAGGAAGTGAAGAACTTGCCATGTAGATATCTGGAAGAACATTATATGGAAAGAAAACAACTAGAGCAAAGGTCCAAAGCAGAAATGTGCCTTGTTGCCAAAGGTTGGCAAGGGTACCGGCGTGGCTGGGGTGGACTCAGGGCTGGTGATAGGAACAGGGCAGGGCAGAGAAGTAACACCATGATAGGAATGAGATCATGGAGGACTTTGTGTTAGGTTATTGTTCAAATCAGGACGTTTCTGAGAGTGAAGCAGGGCATGGCTGGTGAGGGCAGTAACTGTGGGGTGATAAGGAACATATTCTAGATATGTTTTTGAAGGCAGACCCTATAAGATTTTTTCTGATATGAGAGAAGGATTTTTAATCAAACCACAAGATTTTTGATTTGAGTCATTGCAAGGATGGATTTTCCAAGAACAGAAATAGGGAAGTGGAGGTAAATCAGGTACTGTTAGCAGGGATTCAGGAGTTCAATCACGGATATATGGAATTTGAAGTGCCTGTTAGATATCCAAGTGGCAATATTTTGTAGGCAGCTACATGAGCAGACAAGGAGAGAATTCTGGGTTGGGTTCATCAGCATGCATATGGACTTTTAACTTAAACCATGACCTTGAATGAGATCAGCAAGGGAATGACTGTGGCTATAATAAATAAAATTACCAGGAACTCAGCCCTGGAGCTACCCAACATTAGTGGTTACAAAAGAAGGAACTAGCAAAGAGGTTGAAAATCAGTAACCTTAATAGATAACCAAGAGATGGTGGTGTCCCAAAAGCCAACTGAAGGGGGAGTGATTGTAGTATCAGATGCTACCTGTAGTTCAAACGAGCTAAAGGGCAGAAGTTAATCACTGGATTTATCTGTGTGGAGGTCTTAGTAGACCTTGCTGAGCAGTTTTGTTAAAGTGATAAGGATGCTTATACTTGGGTTAAGAGAATGAGAGAATCGGTGACTGTGTGTATGGACAGCGCTTATAAGGAATTTCTCCTGCTACACAAGGCAGCAAATAAATGGAGCACGAGCAGAAGAGTCATAGGAACTTTATAGAGGTCCTTCAATGCTGGGCAAAACAGTTTTTTAAATTTTAATAATTTTAAAAATATTTTAAATAATTTTTTTAATTAATTAATTTTTTAAATTTTAATATTTTTTTTTCAAATTTAAGTGATATTTTGAGAAGAGATGATATGGATACTGGAGCCAGAAGACCTGGGTTAACGAATGTGATCTTGGACAAGTTACTTACCTGTGCCTCGTTTTATACTTTCTATAAAGATAATAAGAATATTTACTTCTTAGCGCTTACTAGAATAAAATAATCCATGTAAAGGGCTCAGCAGCATACTTGCTTGATAGTTTTTTGATAAATGTATTTTTATTATTATGCTCAATATCAAAGCTATACCTTAATAATCTTAAAATATATTATTTTACGGCCATATTCTATTTTTCTCATCAATACAGAGAAAAGATGTAACAGACATGTCAGTAATAGATCCCAGTAAACAGATGAGAGCATAGTGAAAGGGTGGGAAGCACCTATATTTAGAATAACCAGCCCCTACCCCAAGGGTAATTCTGATAGCATCTCCCATGAGCATTCCTTTCCCCAAGTTAGGAGTCATTTGTTGGATATTTATAGACTGTCCCTCTTTATATTATTTGGAGTTATTGGTTCCAGTGCTACACTATCTCACCTGGAAATCAGTGGTAGTAACTCTTCCTTGGAGTATATCAGGGGCACCATAGGGCATAGAAATAATTTTGTAAGAACACCTTTTTTCTACTTATGTGAGCTCAGCTCAACTTTATATATTATTTGTTTCATTTAAGTTAAACAAACCGGCATAAGGACAGAGTTCTCTCCCTGCATTTCAGACCAGAAGGTCTAGGAAGAAAAACTTATCCAGTTCATTTTCTGTCTTAATATCTTGTTCACTCCTGGGACAATCTGGGGCTCTTTCAGTTAGCGTTAGACGCTCCTGCTGGCAGAAGTTCCAATTCCTTGTCCTGGTTTTTCTGGTCCTGTAATCTCTCAAATGTTATATTTAGTACATATTAAATAGCGATAATAATTTTCCTTCCATTTCAATTGGCCTCACATCTTGGAATCTGGACTTGGCATCCAGCTTCTCTTTTTCTCTTGGGTCCTAAAGTCTTGTGTGCAGTCGGTTGGCTCTGATGGAGAGGATTCCAAATGAAACATTAGAAGCCCCTCCTTCCATATAAGCATTTCTTCAAATCCTTAAGGTTTCTTCGAAGAGTTTTATGAGTTATTTTCACATGTAGCTGCAAATAACATGTAGTTATTTTCACATGTATAGGAGAAATAGATTGGTTGCAAGAAAAACTGCTTCTATGGTACTTCCAACTTAAGAAATACTGGCTTTGTCACAAGCAAGCTTTTTATCTTGAGATTGCAAGTCTTGATTTCTCAACTGAAGGAGCTCAGATAAGCTTCAGAGAAAGCAGCTCCTCTCTGCTCTTTACTCCTCTTTTGATGTTCTCCTCTCACTGCACCTGGGTAGCTCAGCGCTGCCACTTGGTGCATCTCCTGTAACCTTTACAAAATAACAGCTTTCATGTAATCTCTGCTGCAAGTCACCTTCCCCTCCAGCAAGGGCCACATCTAACAAGGAATTTCCCCTGGAGGGGAAGTTCATAGGGAGAGTCACCGACAGTGGCCCAATTTTGACTAGTCCATCAGTTAAATTTTTCTTTCACCTGACTGTAGTTTTGTTATAATTACAAAAAGGGAGTGATTTAATCATTACATGTGCCTTCCCAACTCTCATTTCAGTGGGAAAAATCTTGGGGCATCTTAGCTTTGATTGCTTCTATTATCCAGTTTGTATTGTTGACTAAAGAAATATTAGGTGTTTAAAGAATTAAAGTTTTATTTAGAGTCTTATTGAGGATTACATTTTGGAAAAATTGTCTAGAGAGACATTTTGCTAAACTTCTTTAATGTAGTTTAAATCATAGTTTTTATATAGGGAGTGAAGATTCAGTATGTGTAAAATTATATTAAAACTTGGGCCTAAGAGTATATTTGGTTATAGTTTGTGGGGATATAATTGTTGATTTTGGCAGGCCTGATTTTATGTGTAAGAACAGGTAAGAACCAAGTTCATTTATTTTTTACGGAATGTAGTGTCTTAGGCAAGAGATGTGGGGAGCTGTGTGCCCCTATCTAGTTTATGTCTTTAAGGCATTATTTTGAAAATCCATACTTAGTAACAGAATCAGGGAGACTAAAATTATGTTGGCAAGTAAGCATGACTTCTTATATTTGTTACCTTTTCGTCTAGTATTTGGCCAAAAAAAAAAAAAAGAGTTTTACTGAGAACATGAAGAATTAAATAAGAAATTGTGCATCTCCATTTGTCTAAGGATCCTGAAACATGTTCTAGGACATGCTTCATTCATCCTCATGCTAGTTGTGATATTAAGAAGATGGAAAGAATTAAGATTCTTTATTCTTAAGAAACTCTTAGGCATAACTAGATAATACATCAAAGTATACTGAGTTCATTAGACAATGTTATTTTGATAAGGAATACTCTAAAATTTCTGAAAGAAAAATGGCTATCCATTTGTTTTACTTAGCATTTTAGTGCTTGCTATGTGCTATGCTATAAGTTAGGTTGTTATGATGTAAAAATCAATTGTATGTGCATTTCCACAAGGGGGTCGGATTTAGATTTGTGAAAAGGATTGATGGGGAATGTATTCCCAGCAAATGGGCTCTGATTTGAGGGAAGCCGATATGGATACAAGTAACTGTATGGATAAAATGTAATGGGAGGATAGAGAAAGGACTCTTTTAGTTGGGTAATTGTTAACAGAGATAGTGGTACGTAAACTGGAAACCCAGTTAGAATATTGAAGACTAGAGTAGGTCAGAAATGATGAGGCTCAGATTCAGGATTGTGGCAGTGAAAAGTGAGAACAAGGTAGACTGATGTCGCAGAGTGGGGTCAAAAGGACTTGATGATTCCATTGGATGCAGAGAATTGGGGGGCGGGGGAGTGGCGGCTACAGATCTTTAGGAGAAGATGATGGTGCTTTTCCCTGAGTCCCAGAACAGAGAGAAGTATTGGTTTGAAATGAAAGGATTGGGGCAAGAGAGGGAGGAAGTATTATGGGTATGAAAGGAGAAAAGATGAGGATAGGTTGAGCTTACAGTGTTGAAGAGGCTGAAGAGTTAGAACCAAGACATCTTTTAGGTAAGATTTCTTTGAAAATATATAGTTAGAAAATACTTGCAGGGAGGTGATAGTTAAAGCCATAGAAGCAAAATGGAGGGTCCATTGAGAGTGAAGGGCCAACAGAGGGCTAAGATCAACTTTGAGGATTGCCTTTCTCCACTTACAGGATGCATAAAGGGTGAGAGGCCTTAGAAAGAGCAGTTCAAACCATAGTAGTAGTGTCAGAAAAGTAAAAATCACAGATGTCGGGGTTGAAAACAGGTTTAACAAAAAGGAAATGCTCAACTATGTCAAATAATTGAGAGAAGTGAACCAGATGAAAGTTAAGTAGAAACCACTGGAGCTGAAGTCTACAAGTTCAGGGATGACCTAGAAAGCAGGTCCAGAGTATTTTGGAGTGATGGGAACAGATGCCCGTTGCCAGAAGCCAAGCTGTAAATAGTAATTGGGAACTATGAATGTAGTTGGGATTGCTGGGGGGAAAGGTAGAGGAATAAGGTTTATTAATACTTTTTTTCCCCACTTGGCTATTTTGCAGAGGGGAAACTTGATCATAAAATAGTTTTCACATATAATTTGTAATATCTGGATTATCTGTATTTCTATTTTTAGTTAATTCAAGAGCTTCTTGGTTCCTCTTATCTAAATTATTACTCACAATGATTAACTTTTGAAGAAAATTGACTGTGCTAAAGTATCTAAAAGATCACTCAGAGTAACTTTCAAAGAAAATTAGGCTAAAGGTGGAAAAGTCTCCCTCTCCAAGAATGTTGCTGATCCTTAAGGGAGACCATTAACTTAAATTTTCTTTTTATGATTTTTACATTTAAGAAACTTTTCTGTGTTTAAATCAAATGATTTTAAATTAAACTTATTTGGGAGCTGGTGTTAAAGAAGGGCTGCTAACTGAGACCCTAAAGCTTGTTCCATGTTAGCAGCTCTTTTGAAAATATCCTCTTTCGGGAGCTGCTACCCTGATTCTCACTCCTTTCCTGCATTGCTGCATATAATAAGAGTTTTGCTCTGCCTACTATAATTTATATAGCAAAACCCAAGGAACATATACTGGATGCATTGGAAAATATGATGCCCTGTCAAACAAGACTTAGGGCAAGTTTTACAGAAGGCTTTGATTCCAAATCCTAATTATTGGATGGTAAACAATATACTGAGTACACTTTAATAATGTTTTTCAAAATTTTTCACTTACCCCCTAAAATGATTATTACAAGGATGTATTACCTTGCATATTTTTTTCATTAAAATCTAACAGCTTCTCATCCTAAGTTTAAATAGTCACAAAGGACATTCTAATACTTTAAATTATTTGAAGAAGAATATCAATACCATAGTACTTTGATACCCTATTGTCTGTTTTAAGAAAATCTATGGAAGCTCATCATTCACAGCAAGAACTTCTACATTTTTTTTCCCCTTGAACTCCTGTGTTTATTGGACTTTCTTCCTCAGAGGTTTATCACTACAATGATAACAAAGCATTTCTACAGCAAAAATAAGTATATATGTTGAAATTATTGATGAGACAAAAGTATATCACACGTTTTGATAAAGTTAATAAAACATTTAAGTGTTATTGAAAATTAGGTTCTGAGAAAGGGTTTCAGTTTTTAAAAAATTTAGTTATCAATGGATAGACATTATTTCTAATAAATACAGCATCAATTTAGTCCTCTTTTTCAATTGTGTGTGTAAACACTAAAAAGCTTTTTCACAATCAAACGTACATTGCAATTATTTTAGTGATACTCAGAGATACCCAGGTTTTTGAATTTTTAAAAAGTTCATTATATGTCAAAAAATCACAAATATCTGTCTCAAAATTATTAGGTCCTTCTTTGTATTTTTTGAAACAGTCTAACTTATATAAGATTTATTACCCAGCTGTTATGATCATTCATTTTTTAATTTCTGAGAAGTATGATGGAAAATGATGACTGGCTCAATGACGAGAAAAATCTGTAAAGCTCTTGTTGCATATATTATCAAATTGCTTTTTAGGAAAGTCATACTAATTTATACTTCCATCAGTGGCAGTTGAGTGATAATCTCAATGTCTTCTCACCACCAGTTTTTTTAATATTCATTAATTTCATGGGTGAAGAAATGACATTTTGCTGTTTTAATTTGCATTTCATGGATAACTAATGAGGCTAATAATGTCTCATATGTTTGCTAGTGAATTCATTAAACCAGAAGAGGTATCTTTTTATTTATTTCTTTCTCTGTTACGGTACCAGTTATATATACTCTATATACTCCATAAGAAATATATAAACTGCGTATTTAGAATCCTTAGATTTATTGTATTTGCACATTGAATGAGTATATATAATAGAGAATATAAATATTATAGGAGAGCACCTGGTCCACAGTAAATAATATGTAAGTCAATCAACCTCAGCAGCATTATTATTACAATGATAAATATTTCTTCTAATTTGACTTTAAATGTTTTTAACATAATGCTATAATGCTGCTTGTTTTTTTTTTTTTTTTTTTTAACCTTGGTTTTCCAGAGTTATTCTGAGCTGAGAGATCGTTATTCAACAAAGAAGTTGTTACGGACTGTTTTTATTTCCCCAATTTTCATCTGTTAATTTGGAGATGAGGGCTTTGGGAGATAATCAAGGTTAGGTGAGGTTATAAGGGTAGGTCTCTTAGGACTAGTGGCTTCTTATTTGTAATATGGCAAGATTTCATCATGAATTAGTGGCCTTATAACAGGAAGAAAGAGAGATCTCCTTTATTCTTCATGTGTAGGCATTAAGGAGGAAAGGTAAAGTAAGAAGGTGGCTGTCTGTAAGCCAGGGAAAGAGTCCTCACCAGGAACTGAATTGTCCAGCACCTTTATCTTGGGCTTCCTAGTCTCCACAACTGTAAGGAGCCATTTCTGCTGTTTAAATTATCCATTTGGCGTTCTGTTGTAGCCTGAGATGATTGCTACAGAAGGCTTCCTTAGAAGTTATGAACTATTTGTCCTTGGAAAGTTGGTGTAATAACAAATAATGTTGATCCTCATCTTCTCCTTGAAGATGTTGATTTATGCATAGGAATTACTAGGTGAATAGAATTTTCTTTTAGCCATTTTCCTTTCAACTTGAGATTTTATATCAGTTTTTCTTTCCTAAGAAGTTAAATGATACTAAAAACTGGTCTATTTATGTCAAAATATATACACATAAACTTGTGGACACATGAATGATAGTCAAATTTCAGTCATTGGTGTGACATGAGCACTGACCCACCAGAATGGCTGTAGTAATTCACCACAGAGCAGTATTGCATCATCCTGAGTGAGAGTAAAGAAGCATTTAGGTAGGGGGAAACTGATAGATGTGTGTGAGATTTCTAAATTATTTCTCAAAATTTTACACCAAAATATATCCTAGTACAAATGCAACTTCTATGGTTCTGTCAGAGTCATTTAGTTAGGAAACTACCAACAGAAGAAAATAAGGAAAATAAATTCTCTAGGTAGAAAAATGTAATGACTAAGATTTTAAAGGTTATGATTAAGATACATATATTGTGGATACAAATTAGTAAAAATAGGCCAGGCATGGTGGCTCAGGCCTGTAATCCCATAACTTTGGGAGGCCGAGGTGGGTGGATCACCTGAGTTTGGGAGTTCGAGACCAGTCTGACCAACATGGAGAAACCCCATCTCTACTAAAAATACAAAAATTAGCTGGGCATGGTAGGGCATGCCTGTAATCTCAGCTACCCGGGAGGCTGAGGCAGGAGAATTGCTTGAACTTGGGAGGCGGAGGTTGTTGTGAGCTGAGATGATGCCATTGCACTCCAGCCTGGGCAACAAGAGCAAAACTCCGTCTACCAAATTTAAAAAATTAATAAAAATAAATTAAGAAACCTTCCATCCCAGGACAGCCTAAGATCATTTCAGAATACAGATGGTTTGGGATCTGACTTCAGACTGTAAGAACGATCAAATCTCTGAATGGGTGTAAAGGTAGCAGATGACCTTTAAAGTAAGTACAAAGCCACGGATTTGGGAGAAACGCAAAATTTCAAACACAAAATGCTTTACCCTGAGTCTAGACCTAGAATAGTAGCTTGGTAGATAACATATAACTTGTTACATAAAGACTCAGTGACCTGATGTGGACAAAAAGAAAACTGAGCATCAAGGCTTATTTCAAAAGATGCTAAAAACCAGCAGACACTGTGCTGTATAGAACTGTAGTAAATCAACCCATATGTATCCCATCTGGATACAATACATGAGATAATTTACACAACATACTTTGTAAATTGTACCCATCATTTGTGAATGTTAGTTATGATGACAGCAGTGGCCCTGATGCTGTTGTAACAGAACCAGAGCCAGAGTAGGGCCGACAGTGATGGCCTGAGGGATGCTGTCAGCTGGAAAAGATGCTGCTGCTTCAGCTGGAAAATCTGAAATCATTGCAAACCATGAAGTTGTGTCAATTTTTGGATTGGTGAACATGAAGTGAACATTAAGAGTTCAAGAAGGCTGGGCATGGTGGCTCATGCCTGTAATCCCAACACTTTGGGAGGCTGAGGCGGGAGGATCACCTGAGGTCAGGAGTTTGAGACCAGCCTGACCAACATGGAGAAACCCCATCTCTACTAAAAATATAAAATTAGCTGGGTGTGGTGGCTCATGCCTGTAGTCCCAGCTACTCAGTAGGCTAAGGCAGGAAGGAGAATCGCTTGAACCCGGGAGGTGAAGGTTGTGGTGAGCCGGTGAGCCGATGAGCCGAGACCACACCATTGCACTACAGCCTGGGTGACAAGAGTGAAACTCCATCTCAAAAAAAAAAAAAGTTAAAGTAGATAATGCATTCAGGAATGAGATGTTCTCATCTTGAGAACAGGGTCTTTTTTTCTCATCAGGTGTCTCCAATGTTTAAAAGCCAGTAATTCGCACATAATAGGTGCTCAGTGGATATTTGTGGCTAATACGCTCCTAGAACTTACCCACTTGTGGTAGGATTCTAAAGGGATTTGAAGAAGACAGGCAAGTCTAGCAACCTGTCAGTGCTGTGTCTTCACATTAGGCATTTGGCAAGTCTGTGTCAGATTGCTGGAGGCATTGTCCTGGGTGGCCATTTTTCTGTTTAATTAATTAATTAATTTTTTTTTTACTTAGATATAACCACTGCATGCAAATAGCAGTAAGATACTGTTTTCTCAAAAAATAATAATGATGTTATTTGCCTTTATTGGGCAGTTTCTTTGTACCAGGCAGCATGTTATGTGCTTTGTATGTGCTTTTAATTTTCACGGCACACCTAAGAGGGTGATACTTCATCTCTTTTTTCCCAGTTGGGAACTCTCTCTCTCAGGTCACACGGTTAAGTGGCTGAGCCACGATTCAAACTGACAGCAAAGCAGTGCCGTGGTGTTTACAGCTAATCCAGAAGACAAAAGCACAGTGCTCTAGTGATAGGAAAGAGGGAGGTATTGTGCCACTTGGAAGGATAAGGAAAAGGCTTCCTCCGGAGGGGGCACTGAGTGGGACCTGTGTGGCAGGCCATGGCCAAGCCTGTCATGCTCAGTGCCTCCTAGGCCCTGTGGCTCTGCAGATGAGTGATCACTCATCTATGACAACTAGGCGCCATTCTGTAGTTACAGGCATAAGACTTAGGCGATAATCAACTGGAACTAATTCAACCATATGGCACTGTTGATCTTTTTAAGATAATAACACTATTCATTTCAAAGTGACATAGCTGGATTTAAAAGAGACTTGAAATACCCCAGTGCCAGGCTTCCACGACATGCACACTGGCTTCTACACAGGTTCCCTGGTAAGGAACCAGCACATACCAGAGAAGTTGCACTCTGAACAGTCCCACCTTGATGTGGTTTTGTCACTTTTACTAAGACCCATGTCCCTTAAGTTTAGGAAGGTAAAATGTAATTTAAGATTTATGAGCCTGAGCACCTATACTGACCATTTTCCAAACCTTGGCCTTGAGGTGCTGTGTAATTTCTTTCTCCAGTAGGTCTAATGTGATTGAGTGTAGCAAGCAGGAGACAAAGAGAGGGAGAAGCCCTCTGGACACATTTTAGGGCTCTAACAAATAAATCCACAGTTTCCTTCACCCATTGCACATGCTCTGGGAGCCATGCTTGCAGTGTGGGGCTCACCATGTGTAATTGGACCAAGGGTGGATGCTTGCCTTGAGATGGACAGTCCTTTTTTCTTGGGAATTTAGAATTTGGACTGGGCATCCTGTGGTTAGTCTTCACACACAGGTGGAATGGCACTTGGGACACTCAGGGTTTCCTTATCCTACCATGGGGACTGAACAGAGAAAGGGAAGGTTTTTCAAAACCAGGAGGAGGACCTTGTAATCAATAGACAATGGGCAGCCATTGTAATCTTTTATTGTATGGGCATAACTTGTAACCAATCATATCTAGTTTGCTGAAGACACCTTATACTTTATGGTTCTGAAAATTTCTAAATTCATCTTATGGCAGCTATTCCAAGTGCCTGTTCTAAATACTTTGCTGAGACAAATCCAAGTTCTTCCTTCCGATAGCATGAAATGTGCTCTTCTCAGCCTGAGTTCATGGGATGACAAAAGGGAAGAATGTTGATTAGGCAACGCTCCCATTCTCCTCCTTCCTGAGGGGGCTTGGTTATGTAAACCTTCTTTTCTTATCTTTGACTCACGTTTATTCCCTTGGCTTTTGGAAAATTAGATAATCTATTTTATTTTCTTAGCCATATGCAACTTACAAATCTTGGCAGTCTAAATCTATTGGAAAGCTCAGAAGTACTAGACTCTCTTAGTCTTGATAGTATCTAATGAGATTTGTCTTCATAATTTTATTTGTTGACAATAGCAGTCTTGTTTTTAAGTGGTTCTTTTTTGCACTCCAATAGGAGGCACTCAGTCCTCTCTGGAATAGACTGCAAACAAATAGCTTGTTTTCTTTCTTCATCTAAGGAGAGTTAACGTGCCTGTCTTTTCAGAGAAAGCAGCTGCAGTTCAAGAGTATACCCAGTGTTCTCATTTATCCTCCTTTTCCCGTGGGCTTTCGGATTCCTGGCGACGGTGAGCCAGGCATTCCAGGAGATGACCTCTTCCTGGCGATACTGTCATTCTGTCTTCCCCTTGGCTCCAGCCTACATCTTTCCTTGTCTCTTAGTCCACTCTTTGCTGACACACTTCGACTGCAACACAATTCCCATCCTTGCTTCAGTCATAGACGAGCGTGTTGTGTGTTTGGTAAAGATGACTTGGTATTGACCCTAGCATTCTCTCTGTTGCTTCCTTACTGGTCTCTTTTCTGCCTCCCTTAACTTTCAGGATGCTATTTCACAATTCCTTGAAAGGCCTTGGACTGATAGACATATAAGGAAAGAAAAAGGCTACAGTATAAATAATATATTAACAACTATTTGAGTACTTTGTGTCGTATACTGTGTTAGCACTTTGCCAGCATTTTCTCATTCAATTCTGATGAAAAGTCATATGTGATACATTTCTATTATTATCTTGATTTTCAGAAGTGGTAACCGAAGCTCGGAGAGTTTACATTACTTTCCCAATGATAAGCCTAGTAAATGATAGAGCCGTAACTTGAACCCACTTGCCATGACCAAGCCTATTCCTATACCCAATACTGTTCTAGCTCATTGCTTGGAGACAAAAGGAAAAGCACTTCTGAGACCCTCAACATTGTTCATTTTCATAATATTGCATCTTTGGCAACCAGATATCCCTGTGGTGATTTTGTTTCTCCTTGTTTCCCTGTTATTAACTTCCAGGGCCCAAAGTTCTCTCTGAGTGCACTGTCATCTCTTACTTCCTTTAGCAAGAGGTGTGGAAAGACATATCTTCCCATCCTAATCAGGCAGCGCAGAGGGCAGCTCTTTATCCCACTGTGCTTAGGTCAATGTTTTATTGGTTTCTAAATGCCTTGTTTTAGATATAATAAATACCTTATTTCCTTTTAAGCGGTAGCTCCGTAATTTTGTATTAGGAATAGATAACTAACACAGAGTTACAATGCCAGAAGCCAGCACAGTTTATGTGCCCAATATGGTGATTTATGTGTATTCTTATTGAATCGTTGCAAAAGCCGGGTGAGGTTGATAATAATGTGATGTTCATTTGACAGAGAGGAAACTAAGACTCAATAATAGAGAGCCACTATCGCCGCGACTGCTCAGTCGCTCTCCCAAGTGATCTTTTCACATATCCCCTTGCTGTTTACTCTTTTCCCACGTTATTGCAAGAGTGATATGTTTCAAAATGTACATCTTATTAGGCTACTTTCTTATGTAAGCTCTGTCAGTGGTTTCTAATTTCCCTTGGAACCAAGTCCAAAATCCTTTATGTGGCTCAGGAGAATTGCGGTGTTTAGCTGGATAAACATGGGAGTGTTTTTAGTTGGATAACTTGGAAGACAGATAATACAGTTTGTATTTAGGCACCTGCTGACCATAGAAAGAAAGCTCCTAGATTTGGGTTAGAGAAGTTTTGATCAAAGAAGAACTTGACCAAGTTCTCACTCTTGTCTCTGAGCTCTTTGATCAAATCTTCTCTAACCCAAATCTACGGGTATTCTTTCTGTGGTCAGTAGGTGCCTAAATACAAATTGTATTACCTGTCTCCCAAGTTATCCAATTAAAGTTTGATTTCCCATTTTGGCTACCCCTTGTTGTGCCTGCTCCACTGGCAAATAGAGTTTTGTAATAGTTTCACTGGCGTCTGTTCAGCTGTTGTAGTTCCAGCTGTTTCTCATATTCAACCTGTAAACATGTGGTAGGTTGAATATTGTCCTTCCACCCCAAAGATGTTCAAGTCCTAAGTCCTAGGACTTGTGAATGTTACTTTATATGGCAAAAGGGATTCTTCAGGTGTGAACAAATTAAGGATCTTGAGAAGAGAAAGTTATTCTGGATTATCTGTGTGAGCCTGATTGTAATCACAAGTCTAATTGCCCTACTAATGGCCTGATTACCTCAACCTTTTACTGCTCCTTTAAGATACTTTAAGAGGGAGGCAGATTGGAGCAAGGGTAGCAGGAAATGTGATAACAGAAGCAAGAAGGTGGAGTGATAAGAAGGGACTTTGAGCCAAGGAGTACAGGTCATCTCTAGGTCTGTGAAAGACAAACAGAGACCTGAAGCCCCCAGAAAGAAGACAGCTGCGCTGACAACTTTATTTTACACTTCCAATCTTCAGAACTGTAGGAGGATACATTTGTCCTGTCTTATGACACAAAATTAGTTATTTGTTAGAATAGCAATAGGAAACAAATACATTCCATGACCCAACTTTCAAGATTCTAGAAAACCAAGAGACTGAAGTCATTTATTTAACAAACATCCTTTGAGTGCCAGGCACTCTACTCGAGACGTTGCCCCTGTGTTTTTTTCTAATACAGAAAGACATTTTCTAATATAGAAAGACAGAAAAAAAACCCGATAAAGATCATATTGGAGTTATTAGTGCTATGCATTTAGAGAAGATAAAAAATATATAAGAGGAATAAGAAGAAGATAAGATGGATCTGTAGTGCTAGTGAGGGGAATTGCAATTTTAAATAGGATGGTCAGTGCAGGCCTCTTTGAGAAAGTGAGCAATGTGAAGGAGTTAGCTATATGGATCTCTTACGGCATGTACCAGGCAGATTAAAAAAAACTAGTACAGAGGTCATAAGAAGGGAATGTGCCTGGTTTTTTCATGGAACAGGAAAAAGGCCAGTGTGGCTGAGGCAGGGTGAGCTGGGGTAGAGGAATAGGATAATGAGGTCATAAAGGTAATAGTGGAGCCAGCTCGTCAGGCTCTCCCTGGAGTCCAATGGGTTACCGTTGGAGGATTTTGAGCTGAGCCATGGCTTATACTGATGTAAGTTTCAAAAGGCTATTGTGTCTCCTAGGCAAGAGATGTTGGTGGCTCTGACTAAAATGGGAGCTGTAGCATCAGTGAGAAGTGGTTAGATTGGTATTTGTTTTGGAGAGTAGGGCTAGTAAGATTTCCTGATAGAATGATGTGGAAATGTGACTCTAAAGTGTTTGGTCTAACCAGAAAATGGAGTACCCATAAACTAAGATGGAGAAAACTATGGATACAGAGAGAGAGAGAGAGAGAGCACAGATCAGGATTCAATTTGAGACATGTTAGACATTTAAGGGGAGGCATTGAGTGGCAGTCAGATATTAAAGTCTGTCCATCAAGAGAGAGGTTTGGGCTAGATATATCTATAAGGGGGTTGACAGCAAATAGGTGGTATTGTAATTGATGAGGCAAATGAATGGACAGGGATGGGAAAAGGCTTTCCCATAGGATTAGAGTAGAGGAGGTGAGGGGTGATTGGAAAATATGATAGAAATGATTGCAAAATAAGTAGGAAAATATAGTTTACCTTAGAAAATTATCTCTGTATAAGGGAAGATATTAATACTCTATGAGAGATTAAACCACATTTACATCAAATCTTTTTGTTCTTACTTCTCCAGTCAATGCTAACAAAATGGCACATAATGAGCTTATTTTAAGATCAATATTTGTATTTCTTTTCTCATGCTCCCAGGGCTAATAATTCCATTTTCCAGAGCCCCAGAAATCTCTACACATTGTATTTGAAAATATACATTCCATAAGATGTGAGAGACCAGTATGGTGACATGCAGCAGGGATGAAAATTTTGTGGTTTGGGGAATGAAATTCGTGTGCTGATCCAAATTGCACATTTTGTAGCTTCCCCCTCATCTGACGGGTGGCTCTACTCTGTTATTTTGCTGGAATTGGATGATAGCACTTACCATATGTTTGGCACTTCATATTTTATGAAGTCTTTTCAAATATACTCTCATTTATCCCTCATAATAGTTTTAGGAAACAGATAATGTCATTCACATTTATAGATGAGGAAACAGACTCAAAGAGGCAAAGCAATTTACCCAAGGTCATTAAGCAAATTTTGAATTTGACTCACACACAAGGCTCCCAGTTCTTTTCCTGTTTCTTTAAGATACTCGAGAGTCTTTAAATTTATTACTTGTTTTTAAAAAAAGTCAGCTCAAGGTAAGAAAGGAGGTAGAGAACATTTTTTGATCTTGTTAGACATTCTAGCCATTACAAAGCTCTGTAAGATTGTACAAAATGTAACATAAAGAAAAGTAATCATTGTAAACAGTATACTCCTTGACAATTTCTCTTTCTTATTTCTTGTGTACTTGCCTCCCACAGATTAGTTGGCACCTAGGGCGTAACTGCTCCTTGATTGTTCCAAAGCTGACTTGAGTTTGATTGAACCTGGAAAGTCATGCCATGGCCAGTGAAGAAGACAAGTTGGGTGGCCTGGCTGGCTGAAATGGTATGGGGCTTGCTAATGGCCTGATTACTCCCACCTTTCTTGTTAGGGTTCCTGGTACTCTTCTTTCTTATGTTTGCTAAAATTACTCATTGAGAATTTAAAAATATATATCTTAAGAAGTCTGGGTAGATTTTCTGAGCATTGCTGATGTAAAGAGAAAATACTACAAAGGTGGGAAATACCATTATTGCTACAATCAGGTTGATGTGGGAGTAGGTTTCTACCTTGGTTATTTGCTGCCATGGATGAGACTTTGGCTTTCGGAGCATGAAATGTAGGACCATCTGAGAGTACTGAAAAAAACAGGAGGAGATTTTGGGGAGCAAAAGATCCAGGAGAGAATAAGCTGGTCCCGATTGCTAAGCCCCCACTGTGTGAAAGGCATCAGAGGATGACTGCAGGTGGTAGCTGGAAAATGAAATGTTTTTAAAAATAAGGAACACATAGAGGTGGAGATGAAACAATATCCCCTAAAAGGCAGCAGGAGTAGCAGATTTAACTAGATGCTGCCATGCAAAAAAATGGCGATGTCAGGAAGTTTACTAATGTATGACAGGAATAACCCATTAAAGAGAGTAGTTTGGGAGAAATGGCCTAGTGCAGAGAGGAACATTCGGAAAACCCACCTTCCACCCCAAAATGTGGAGCATTATGTGCAAGGTCTACATGTTTTAAAAGAATACTGATTATTTAATATAATCACATATACCCAATCTAAATAAAATAGGATATTCTCAAAAGCATTAGTATAAGCACTTCATTACTCTTTTAGTAACTGGGGAGCATATACCTATTTTCCTAATTTTTCCTAGGTTTATATGTGGCTGAAAATAATTGGAAACTAGTATTCACTTAGGATAAGTTGGAAGATATTGAAAGGAGATAATGGTGACAGTATGTTTTATAAAAGTTATGTTCTGTTATATGGAATAGGAAACTAAATCTTAAGGAGGAAAATTAATTGTGTAAGAAACTTTAATATTTAGAAGAGGATGAAGAGAAGGGATTTTACCTTTATTAAATTCTTACATATTCCTTGCTTTACATTTTAATTTAATTCTTGCAATCAAGTTGTAAGATATTATGCTCTCATTGACACAGGGAAATTGAAAATTAAAGATGTTCGGATCCTGTAGCTGTCAGCTGTAGGTTGGAACCAGTTCTGACAAATGCCAAAATTCATCTTTCTTTTCATTCTGAGAGAAGACGTGAAACTCTGTTTAAAAATTTTACATTGCCCTCGTTGTTTATTTATTAAACTACTTAAGGAACGTATTTCAAAAAGGAAAAACAAAACAAAACAAAAAACCGTGCTGTGATTCTCTGTCAAGGGGCCATGTCCACCTGTTTGTAGTTGTAATAACTGTAAATCTGTAAGCATGTGTATGAGTACTAAAGTAGGTTCACAAAGAAGAATGCATGCCAAATAAATCTCATTTTCTTCTCTTTTTTTAAACTAGGATTAGCGGATTAAAAGACTGTCCTAGAAACAGCATTAAATTAGGCAAATATTTGACTACATCTTTCTTGTTTACACTATTAAATTGTAAAACGTGGGCTGGGCGTGTTGGGACATGTCTGTAATACTAGCTACTTGGGAGGCAGAGGCAGAAGGATTGCTTGAGCCTGGGCGGCAGAGGTTGTGGTGAGCTGAGATTGTGCCATTGCGCTCCAGCCTGGGTAACAAGAGCAAAACTCCATCTCAAAAAAAAAAAAATTGTAAAATGTGAATTCAATTATAGTATGCTTAAGTAACTTTACTTAAACAGTTTTCATTGGTGATTGTTTTAAAAACTAGAGGGAAGCCTCATTTAGGCTGACATAGCTCAAGTCAACATTTTTTTCCTCTCTCTCTTCTTGCACTGGAAAAGACCAAGCCACATTTTTTGCTGATGTTGTTCACAAATTGAGTGAAGAAAAAATAAGCTTATCAAATCACTACCAAGTGTAGACAACTGTTTATGAAGGATAAGGTCAAATGAAAGATTATTACAGGAGTTTTAGCAGGCTTGGTTTTGGACTGAGTCTTGCTGAAATCATAGATGTACACAGGCAGATTAGGAGAGATGGAGGCTAGAATTTGGGATGAAGCCAGGACTTAAGGGACTGATCCAGCTGTAAGGCCACTCTTAGAAAAGGGAGACCTGCAATCCAGATGCCTGTCCAACAGGATACTGTGAAGCCCAGCTTGATTGAGGAGCTGTCTATATCTATGGTAGACCAATCCGGTGGGTAGAACAGAGCCACTAAAATTTTCATATAGAAGGTGATAGAATGAAGTTGATGACATGCCAAATATTCTACCCAGTTAGAACGTGACCCTGGCCAATATTTAAATGTAAAGGAAATCGGGCCAAGCCCTTATACAGAGGTGGCTAGCAATCAGAAAACTAAGGTAAAACTCAGTAATGCAAATGCTGATTTCAGGAGGGCTTGGGGGAAAGAGCTTCTGCTTTGTGTCTAGTGGGCCCTATTTATGGGACTAGGGCAAACCCTGGGGGATGTGAGTTTTCAAGGATGGGCTGAGTAATGCATAGTTTACCAAGAGCTGCTAAGGGTAGAATAGCCCAAGCCTAGGACTTTACCTGTGGTTGAGGAAGAAAGTAGAAAGAAAAGATACTGTGTCAGATACAAGGAGAGGAGTGGCACCATGGGAGGGCAGAAAATCACGGTGTTGGAAGCTGACAGAGCAGGAAGGATAGTGTAAGATGGATGACAGCGGTGGCTCAGAACCAAGGACCTAAACATCATGAAGGTGTGAGGATCTGCAGGCTGAAACTTAAGTCTCATTTCAACCTGCAGAGGGGAAGAGAACTCCCATATGATTGTCTAATTACTGTCTAGGTAAAATTGGCTTGCAAACTCAGTGTGTGTTTACCCTTCAGTATCAAAAGCTATACAGAAACAATGAAGATGAACTTCAAGAAAATTAAGAAGTTGTTTGTTAGAATCCTTAAAAACTTGTGAGTGCACAGGCTTGGTGCAGCTGTCTGGGCAAAAGTGTCTGTGAATTTAAAAAAATTGTTCTTCAGTTGACCACACATTTAGTATACTCTACATGAAGCAATACATTTGGGAGGAAAAAAGGCAATAATTTTAAACACTGTCAACTAAAGTTAGGGAGAACCAAGCACAAAGAAGACCCTGCCTCTAAATCCCACATTTTCAAATTATCCTGAAGAATTACATTAAGTTCTGCCAAGTACATTTTAAGAAGACTCGTGATAGTCTAATTTTTATTCAGAGCACGAGGACCAGGATAATGAGAAATATGGACATGATGTCACATGAAGCATGGTTGAAAATAACCCCAGAAGGAAGGAATGGGGCTACTTAGAGTAGGTATGATAACAGTCTTCAAAGATTTAAAAAGGTAGGTGGAATGGGGTAGGGAGGCAGATAAAGATTAAACATATGGAGTAGAAAACTCCCAGTGACTGATAGTAGTTAGAGCAGTGGCCGCTCTTGGGGGCCTGCTGCTCTCTCAACTGCCAAGCATGGAAATAAAGGACAATCTTGAGTTTCTTCAAGGGAAGTTCCAGGCACCTGACTAGCCTTGAGAAGGAAATAGGCAACCTGATACGCAAGCAGGTAAAAATAACTTAATAGCCAAGGAAGTTAGAGTCACAGGATGTTTGTTTTTCTATAGAAACTAAAGATAACATCTTAACATATGTCCTTGAGTTGTTTTCCAGAAACCTAGAGCCCACCAAATAGAAAATGCCATCTGCTGGCACATAGATCTCATGTAAGGGAGAACTGAGGACTGAACTCTGATGGCTGTTCTGTGTTCTAAATTTCTTACTGAGAGGCGTAGAGAAAGTCACGCCTACAGGCCAGACCTTAACATTCATTTCTGCTGGCCCCAAGTTTTTAGACAAAGTTTTCCTTCTTTAACCAATGGCAAATCAGAGGATCTTTGAATCTACCCATGACCTATAAGCCCCCACTTCAAGATTTTCTGCCTTTTTAGGCTAAATCAATGTATAACTTCTATGTATGGATTCATGATTTTGCCTTTAACTTTTGCTTTTCTGAATTGTACCCCTGCCTTTAAAACCCGTGCTTGTAAACCATGAGGGAGGTTGGGTCTTAAGCATGAGCTTCCTGATTCTCCTTTCTTGGTGTTCTGCAAGTAAACACCCTCCTTTCTCTTGCTGTAAAACCTCCTGTGGATGTTTGGCTGCACTGAGTGAGTAGACCCAAGTTTGGTTCAGTAACAGTAAAATTCAGTAGATATTTATTGTATTAAATAAGAAATATATTTCTAATAATAAAGAATTCCAATATTGAGTAGGCTGTCTTGGGGCAGGATTCAAATAAAGGTGAGATGACCAGCTTTCTGGAGGCCCTATAGCATTTTCTTTTGTGGGACTTTTTGTTGCAAAAGCAAATAACTAAGATCTCTGCCAAAATATTGCCGCGACATTTAGTTTTGCTTTTTTAGTGCAGACCTGCATGAAAACTTTAGCAATCAAACTGTGTTAGATTGTTACTCTAATGTGTTAAGTCCCACTTTATAGAGATGTCATAAGTCATTCTGAAGTAGTCATAGCTGGTGATTAATGTGGAGAACTCACTGGGGAATTAGAAGATGGCTTATTCCCAGTTATTAGCTGGGTCATATTGAACAAGTCATTCTATCTCTGAGTCTTTTTTTTTTTGAGACAGAGTCTCACTGTCACCAGGCGGGAGTACAGTGGCGCACTCTCGGCTCACTGCAACCACCACCTCCCAGGTTCAAGTGATTCTCCTGCTTCAGCCTCCCGAGAAGCTGGGATTGCAGGTATGCACCACCACGCCCAACTAATTATTTGTATTTTTAGCAGAGACGGGGTTTCATCATGTTAACCAGGATGGTCTCAATCTCTTGACCTTGTGATCCCCCCACCCCAGCCTCCCAAAGTGCTGGGATTACAGGCGTGAGCCACTGACCCCGGCCTTGAGTCTTATTTTATCAGCTTTAAAACGAGGATAATAAGCCTGTGTCAGTGAGTTAACCCCTTCAACAAACACCTCCTGGACAATCCCTGAGCGCCAGGCCCTTTGCTAGCTTTTGGAGATGCAAAACAATCTCTGCCCTCAAGCACTTCAGTGTATGGTAGGATCGTTGTAAAGAGTAAGTGGGTTGAATGAGATGCATATCACAACACTGTACACAGAGAAAGATACTATATTAATGTAACATAGTATTATTTGGGTCAGTGAGCAGTCATAAAGCACTGGATGTGATAGACCCTGTACAGAGCATGTTAAACCATTGTACCAGAGCTATAGTCTTTCTTTACTTCTCATCTTTCCTAAGCTACGTGTGTGTGTTTCTAAGCATAGCTTCCTTGAAAAGAGAAATTCTTAGAAGCAATTAGAGTATCACACCCATGCCATACCCTTTTATTCATTAGCTTTCTCTGTTTTTCTGTTACTTTGAAATTACCCAAGCTGAAGGAGAGAAACTGCCAGGAAAATGTCACAGCCACCACCTACTGAACAGCAGAAACACCAGCAAAACACCAACTGCAGCACGTTGTACTTTGAAGATAGACCAAATAGCATTTTCTGATAATTTGGATATAAACTGTGAAAGCAATATATAAGACTCAAGGATGGTTCCAAAGATTTTGGCTTGAGAAACTGAAAGTATATATTTACCATCATTTATAATAGGGAAGCCTTTAGGGAGAAAAAGCTGGGAATGAGATAGCAGAGATCGAAGTGTCAGTTTTGGGATATATTTGAGATGTCTATTTAACTTCCAAGTGGAGATGCTAGTTAGGCAACTAAAATGTATGAATCTGAAGTTCAGGAGAGAGGTTTGGGTTGGAGATGTAAATCTGAGAGCAGTCAGCATCTTTAGAGGCTGGAAGCTGAGTCTGATCACCAAAAGAATGAGTGTGAATCTAGTAATGCCTGAGCATAGGTAACAAAAGCAAAAACAGACAAATGGGATGACATCAAATTAAAAATTCTTCTTCACAACAGAGGAAACAATCAACAAAGTGAAAAGACAACCTATGGAATGGGAGAAAATATCTGCAAACCATATGTCTGATATAGGATTAATATACTAAATATATAAAGAACTCAAACAACACAATAGCAAGAAAACAACTCTACTTAAAAATGGGCAAAAATTCATGAATTGTAAAGGAAAATAAATATCTTTTCCTTAATCATCACAAGGTACATGATTGAGGCTCCTATAACAAAAGACAGATTAATATAAAAATTACAAATTTATTTAAAATAAGTTGTAGGTAACTTGGGATCCTGTGTAAACAAAGTCCCAAAGAAACAAAGAATGTATTTTTATGCTAAGTTTGATGAAAAAGCAGATAGTTACAGAGAAGTATAACTGGATAAAAGGGGTATGATCTAATGGTAATAAACTGGGAGAAACAGCAAGACCTGTTTGCTCAGATTCTTCTCTGTTTCCGTATGTCTTCAGAGATAAGGACAATCCTTTTCTCTGTGTATAGGATGGGTGTCTCTGGAATGAGGGTCTTATTCAGGGCAGGAGGATGGGAGACAGAGAGACCTTCCTGCTTCTGGTGTTTTCTTACATTGTAACTGTAACAGGTTCATTGCTTAATGTACAGCAAGTAAATATACTGAGACACCAGGGGCTGCAGCAGAGAAAAAGTTTAATAATTGTAGTGCAGCTTAACAGGAAGAAACCTCAAATCTGCCATCCCTAGAGGTTTGATGGTAGTGGTTTTAAGGGGTCTGGATGGGGAATGGGCTGAAGTGTGGGGACTGCCATTTGGTTAAGAAGTAAGATGTGAAGTTATCGGACAGGGTAACGTAGAGACTGCATTCTTGTGCTGAGTCAGTTGCCTTGTAATGGGAGTCTTCAGACTGGTTAGCATGAGCCATTCTGCTGGAATTAAGGATTTGAAAACTCCCATAAGCAATTCTTGGCTGAGCACGGTGGCTCATGCCTATAATACCAGCACTCTGGGAGGCTGAGACTGGCAGATCACTTCACTTCAGGTCAGGAGTTCGAGACCACCATGACAAAACCCTGTCTCTACTAAACAATACAAAAATTAGCTGGCTGTAGGTGGCGTGTGCTGTAATCCCAGCTACTGGGAAGGCTGATGCAAGAGAATGGCTTGAACCAGAAGGTGGAGGTTGCAGTGAGCTGAGATTGTGCCACTATACTCCAGCTTGGGCAGCAGAGCAAGACTCAGTCTCAAAAAAAAAAAAAAAAAAAAACCTAAAAACAAAAACACCATAAAATAAAATAAAATAAAATAAAAACAAAACAACCTTAAGCAATTCTTGAATACATGAGGTTTTATAATTTTATTATCACAAATCTTATCTACTGGAACAATGTAGAAGCCAGGTCAGCATTCTCTACGTAGACTCTTAGCAGCTGTAAGAAACTGGTCTAAGTCCACCAGTGCACCCTGATTAATGCCTAACTATAATTCTGCCAAAATCTTGGCTTATAGTTCTCACCAGCCTTGTGAGGGTAGTTTCAAAATGCCAATGTGCCATATTTTGAGGCAGCATGTTCCGAACCCCGTCAATAGACGTGTTTCTAAAGAAGACATACAAATGGCCAACAGATATAGAGGCAATGTTCAACACAAGCAGTCGTTGGAGTGTTACAAATTAAAACCACAATGAGCTATCACCTTACAACTGTTAGAATGACTGTTACCAGAAAGACAAAAGATAACAAGTGTGGATGAGGATGCGGAGGAGAGGGAACCCTTGCGCACTGTTGGTAGGAATGTTAATGAGTACAGTCATTATGGAAAATGGTATTGAGATTTCTCAAAAAATTAAAAATAGGACTACCATGTGATCCAGCAATCCCACTACTGGGCATATATCCAAAGGAAATGAGATCAGTATGCTGAAGAGACACCTGCACTCACATGTTCACATGTTCATTGCAGAACTATTCACAATAGCCAAGATGAAGATACAGAATCAGTGTCCATCAGTGGATGAGTGGATAAAGAAAATGTGGGATGTATACACAATGGAATACTATACAGCTTTACAAACAGAAAATCCTATCATCTGTGAAAACATAGATGAACCCAGAGAACATTATTTTAAGTGAAGTAAGCCAGGAATAAAATAACAAATACAACATGATGTCGCATATATGTAGAAATTCAAAAAGTTAAAATATTTAACACATAGAAGCAGAGGGTAGAATGGTGGTTACCAGGGGTTGGCAGGGAAGGGACTGGGGAGGTGTTCCTCACAGGTTGCAAAATTTCCGTTAGACAGAAGGAACAAGTTCAAGAAATCTATTGTACAAAAATAACAGTGTATTACATTCTTGCAAATTGATAAGATTTTATCATCATAAATATGTGAGATAATATATATGTTAATTAGCTTGATTTAGCCATTCCACTACTTATATTTGTATGTTTTCAAACATCATGTACACCATAAATATCTACAGTTTTTTTGTTTTGTTTTGTTTTTTGAGATGGAGTCTTGCTTTGTCGCCCAGGCCGTAGTGCAGCGGCATGATCTTGGCTCACTGCAACCTCTGCCTCTCAGTTCAAGCGATTCTCCTCCCCCAGCCTCCCAAGTAGCTGGGCCTACAGATGCAGGCCAACACACTCGGCTAATTTTTTTGTATTTTTAGTAGAGATGGGGTTTCACAGTGTTAGCCAGAATGGTCTCCATCTCTGACCTCAAGATCTGCCTGCCTCAGCCTCCCAAAGTGCTGGGATTACAGGCATGAGCCACAGCGCCCAGCCAAATAGCTACAGTTTTTTTTTTAATTTTTTTAAAATTAAAAACTGTTTCTTAAAAAAAAAGTATGAATCTTAAAGAGATACAGGCCAAAAACAGATACAGAGCACTCCAGATTTTCAGAAGTCAAGAAAGAGAAGAAAAGGAAATGAGGAGACAGGAGGATGGCCCAGCAATGTTGTGTCCTGAAGCCAAGCAAAAGAAATGTATTATTAGATAACAGGGACTGATCAAGTGTATCAGCCTATCAGCTGTAACTCATCTAACTTATCAAATGTTATTAACAAGTAAGAGGAGGACTGATAATTGATTATTGAATTTAGCAACATGAAGATCATTGGTGATTTTGACAAGAGCAACTTTAATTCTAAGATAGGGAACAAAAAGCTAGATTCAAGAGGGTTTAAGAGAGACTGAGAGGAGAAGAATTGGAGAAAATATATGAAAACACTTTCAGAGAGTTTTGCTTATAAAGAAGATTAGAGACATGGTCTAACAGTTGACAGGGGAAGTGGGGCTGAAAGAAGGTTGTTTTTCTTTTTTTCTTTTTTTTTAAATCACAGGAGTAGTAACAGAATATTTTACTGTTTTTGGAAATGATTCGGTAAAGGAGAAATTGATGTTTAAAATCAGGGGATAATTGCTAGAGTTTCTTCGAGAGATGAGAAGGAATGGGATGTAGTTCACAAAACAAGGAAGTGGCTTTAGGGAGGAACATGGAGAGTTTCTCCCTAGGTAAATGGATAGCTTGCAAATAGGTACAAAGATTGTGGGTATAAACCATGGCAAGTGGGCAGTTAGTGGAGGAATCTGGAAAGTTAATTTCTGGATGCTGCAGTTTAATCACTGGAGTAAGAATCAAGATAATCAGTTGAGAGTGAAGATAAGCAGGATGTGTTGGAGGCTTAAGGAGTGAGTAGAAGGTGTGAAGTAGTCATTCAGGGGAGTAGGAGAATAAAAGGCCTAGGAAAGTACAATGTGATTGCAAAGTACGATTAAAGGCCTGTTTCAGGTTTCTGGTAGGGTGACATACTGTTCCAGTTTGCTTGGAATTCATGGGTTTTCTGGGATGTTCCCCTCCCACATGTTCTCATTGTTCAACACCCGCCTATGAGTGAGAATATGCTATGTTTGGTTTTCTGTTCTTGTGTCAGTTTGCTGAGAATGATGGTTTCCAGATTCATCCATGTCCCTACAAAGGACAGGAACTTGTTTTTTATGGCTGCATAGTACTCCGTGGTATATATGTTCCACGTTTACATTTAGACTTTCAGTGCTAAAAATGGAATAATAGAAAATGGATTATTGTTGTAAATAATATTTCTCTAAACACAAGTGTACAAATATCTGTTTGAGACTCTTCTTTTAATTTTTTTTTGATATATACCCAGAAGTGAAATGGCTGAATCAAATTGTTTGGCGTATTCTTTGGCAAAACGACAACCCTTTCTTTCTCTCTCTGCACCTAAATCCTCTCTCCCCTGACCACTGCCCCCTGCCCCCCCAATTTAACCCTGCACTTCTGTAGCCATTCATGGCAGCAGAAAAAACAAAAACATTAAATTATCTCAATCTACGACTAAAAACTAGTATGACCAACGATCCCAGTGTGCCAGGAGGTCTGGGTTTTAGATGATAAACATTTGGTATGTAACAAGCACTGTAACTCATAGTTACAGGGTCTTAGGTTTTCAGAGATGTTGGCAGGATTTGGGAAAGCTTCTCTGGATCTTTATCTGTGGCTCAAAATTAGTTTTTAAAATTATTATCAAAATAATACAGTTCAGACCATTTTACTTTTAAAAAAATGGCTTAAAAAAATAGCAGTGTTCTGCACCACCCATCTCACTCTCCACATTTATCTTTGTTTAGTTCTTTTTCTAGCATTTTCTGTATTTTGACTTCTCTACTCCTCAGTACCCAAAGTCTTGTTTCTGCTATCTGACTAGGGTCAACTAGGATGTATATCATGGTGTCTTTCCTTTCAATCTATGTGGATTACCTCCAGAGGCCCCAGACCCCAAGGCCAGCCTCATCTTTAGCACTCTAATCCCCATGACACTCTGCACATCCCCTATATGAGCCCCATCCAGCTCTCACCCTTTTTTCCACTCCCCTAAACCCTTCTGCTACTATACCCTCTGAGATTCGTAGTGCTTCAAGAGAAAAATTCTCTATGTCTTCCACTTCTGAGACTAACTGAAGAGGTGAACAGACCATAATGTATATCAAAATGAAACTTGCAAGGCCAAGCACTACCTAGGCTGAGCCTCAGTAGAATATCCGTGCAGGTTTCGGGAACTGGGTTTTACGTCATACTCTTAAATGAATAAATTCCAAATATAAAATGAATAGCTCTGTACCCTTTGCAGCGTGCTTGTGAAATGGAATCTGGTCACATATTGCTGCTATTGGACAAAAGTCCATTGTTTGTTCAAATTTTATGCTCAGATTCTAATTTTTCAAATGAATCATTCTTTTTTAGGTGAGATTAATGTTACCTACACCTGGAGGAATAATTGGAGCACATGACTATTTGGGACAAGAGGGTAAAGGCCAGTAGAGGAATTGGACCAAAGAAATAACTGTAGTATATATTTCAGCACCTCTAACTTTCACTTACAGTGCATTTCTTTTATTTATAATCATCATGGGAAGTACATTTGTCACTACTCTGGTCATATACTGGAAAATTATATAATGAACACCGATTTTCTGTGTGGTGCGATTGAGACAGATTATAGTGTCAAACCAGGCCATCGTGGCTCTGATCCTGTCCATTGCAATTCTGCTGTTTCTCAGCATGATTTTCAGGAACTTTCACAAACTTGGCAGTTTGCAATATTGATCAAGTCAGAGTCCTATTCAAGTATCTGTTACAGAAGATGATGCTGGGAATTTTCTTAAAGGTTAAGGTGTAGGTTTTACATCAGTACATTTCATGGAGAAATTAAAGTGATTCTTCTTAATTACGCCTCCAAGATTTTATGTAAGACAGGCACAGATTTGGAGAAACTGGGAGTGAGGGAAGTAGAAGACTTTATGGGAAGAATATTCAATGGGGTTAAGCCATTGATGGCCAAGCACAGACAGCAGGGAGGGTGTTGTTAGGATGATGGGTCAATGGAACAGAAATGCTCAGGGAAAAAGCACCATTTCTTTGTGTGAAGCGCGGAGAACCTTCTCTCTTCTTTGTCACTGAGGGGTTCTATCAGTCACAGTCCACAGGAGACAGAAATCACACAAAAATAGGGAAAATTTAACATAAAGAACTAATAAGGGATTTCCATAATGAGGAATTGGCTAAGACAAGCATGGAGAATGCTAATAAGTAAAGCATAGTAAACACAAGGAGAGCCACAGTCCTGGGGCTGGGATAGAGCAGCCAAGAAAAAGGCCACTCCCCCAGGGGCTGAGATGCTGACTGCGGAGGGACATGCAGCAGTTCACTGTGGCGCCGCTCTAGTGAGACTTGCTGGAAATCTTCCCCCTGGAGTTCTGGGGAAGCTGCCCCCTACAGACTGTGGGGAGCTGGGGAAACTGTTTTAGGGGAGAAACCATGCTCACTAGCACTCTGCTATGAAGCCTCCTCAGGGAAGTGTGCAGAGACCTGGAGTGGACCTTCCCCTGGGAAGCTGCCCAAGAGGAGAGTGCTGGAAAGCTGGTCACAGTGAGGCACTTTATATCCCACGGGTATGTTGGGGAAGCTGCCACAGTGGGGGCACTTGCTGCTGGCCCCTAGGCACTGTTGAAAGAACTGGACCCTCTGCAGGAGCCCAGCAAGGCAAGCACAGCAGAACAAGAGAAAACGCTCTTTCCTCCAGTGCTCCTCCACTGACAGAGCGGAACATTTGGGCCATCTGGTGATGGGAAGGTATTTACAGAAATCAGCTCCATGAAAGGGAAGGAGGATATGGCGCTGAGAGGCAATAAATCCATAACTTACTCTGTGCTCTAGATGCCTCCTCACCACCTCTCATTTCCCAGATGCCTGTGACCTTGTGCTTCTTGCTTTCTGGAGAAATTCTACTTAAACTAAAACATTTGCCGTATGGTGCCCTGTTTTGTTCTTAAAGCCTACTATGAGACTTAAAGTCTCTTAATGAAGCAAAAGACCTAGTGCACAGCATAACATGCCCTGCACGTAAAACAATTACAGCTCTGTGCCGGGTGTCGTTACATTGGACAAGTTCTCACAACAGTTCCTAGAGATTGATCTGAGGCTCAGGTAGAGAACAGCAAGAAAGCAATTTAGAAAAGCAATAATAAAATGGATTGTGGCAACCCAAGTCTATTCACAGAGAATTACCTTCAATATATTTGCCATTTTAGTTTTCTGGAGTGTTTCCTTTATAATCACATGAAACCCTAAGGAACCTTATTTTCTTTATCCATGCTTTCAAATTACATCTGCAGAAGACAAAGCAAATAGTTATTTAGGTCAGCATAGTTTTCATCTGCGTTTATTTTCTGCGTATATTACTTAACAAACAACATAAATGAAAAGGCACTTAGTCTTAACACAGAAAAACTGAAATCTGTCTTTTTAAATATAATTCTAGTCAATTAAAATCAAACCAGAATTTATACTTTTTTATCTTGAGGAAGAGACTGAGACTTTGGTAGATTGGCTGATTTGTTGTTTGCTGAGCTAAAGATCTTTCCTCCAACACCCCACTCCAACATACTCACATATTCATAAAACACAACAGCTACCCTCTACAAGAAATCACCACCCTGGGCCATCATTACCCTGACAAGAAATCTGCACATGCAGACATTTGCTACGGAGGGAGGGCCTCACAGTTCAGTCATTGCTCAGCTAAGCCCCCTAGGAAAGACATCGCAGAGGCTTTATCAGGGCTGCAGCTGACAGCTACATGAGAATTGGGATTCACCGACTTGCCCAGCCTCCTTGCTTTCTCTATTCCTGAAGAGGATGAAGAAGACAATCCAGAATCAAGGCAGAAGATGCAATTTCCTCTTTGCTTAAGAGGGATTTTGGCTAGCATCTTTCAGACATGAAATAGGACCCACGAGGGAGCTTTTCAAAACAATCACTATGTAGTGAATCACAGATGATTCACTAGCATTTTAAAGTAAGGTACATTGTATGTTACATGTATTTTTCAAAAAAAAACAAAACAAAACAATCAAAGGTAGGTAACAACAACAGCAACAACAAAAAAGGATTACGGTGATTGCCAAGCAGTTAATTATGTTATTTTTTCTGGATATTATGATATTTGTGGTGTTGTCAGCATTTTAAAATCTGTAATAATTTCTCATTATAAATATTCACTTTATTAAATATAATATGGATTAAGCACTACTAGAAAACCAAGAAACAGATTTTCCTTGTATGAATAAGTCAATATAAAATGAAGATAGAATGGAATGTGGGAGGGAGCTTTGGAGACATGGCAGAGACATTAATACGAGTGAAGACCCCTGAAAGATAACTCTGATAGGTTAACAGACTTTTTTTCTTTAGGAGAGTTATATAAGGGGAAATACAAGCAATTCTAGGGTTTAAATATACACACAGAACACTTTATAGTTTTGAGGAAAAAAATCATTGAATAAAAGAATCAAGTCTTTTATACCTGTTAGACTCATCTCTAGGGAGATCATTCATTTAACCAAGACTATAGTCAGAGATATCCAATGGGATAACATGACATCCCTCAAGAGCTTTTGAGAGATTAGTAATATGATGCCATACCCCTTATCACATAGTTATTTTGCTAGGAATTAGAGTGTGCTGGGTTTTTAAAAGCTCATTGTGTGTAAGACTCTGAAATTATGATGATGATGATTACTATTATTATTTGGCATAAAATGACAGAATGGCTTCAGGGACTAATAATCAGCCAAATAACTCTTACAATTGCTTGTTACTAACATTCCCAGGCAGATAGTGGCCAAAACCCATTACTATTGGACAGTTGTACAATAGACTACTGTATTTATGTTTCCCTAGACTCAAGCCTGAAACAGGAAGAATTTTCTGCCTTAGGAGCCACCTCTCCCCATCCTTTAGTCTTCTCTTCCTTAATTGTTTGCTTTCCCTAGCTACCTCTTAATTTTTGTTGTTTACCGAAGTCCTGCTGTGCTATCATTACATGTGCCATGAAACTTTATCACTTAGCAGAGTTGGTGATAGCATACCCAATACCAGGAGGGGGTACAGAATCAAAAATGTGTTGAATCAGCTTCTTGTACTGCATAAACTGCTCCTCCAAAAGGAGTTAGGCTCATCGGGAGCCTTTAATAATCCAGGCCACTGGGGTACCACTTCATAAATTACTCTTTCTTCATGATAAGCTTTTCTCTTCAGTTGCAATTTCCTTGGCTGCTAGTGGTGACTGCTTGCAATATCCAAAAAAAAGTGAGAAAGTGGGGCAATGATAGGGAAATAATAGAAGCAAGATCCAGAGCTTGAAATAGTTTTAGAACAGCACTGCTGACTGTAAAACAGTCAGCTCTACTGAGTGGAGTAATGTTAGATGTTTTATCCATCCATCCATCTGTTCACCCAGATGGTAGAATAAATATTCTAAAAAAAACCCCTTGGATATTATGTGGGGAAAGTTGTAAGATTAAATGTAAAAGGGATACATATAATCCCTAAATTTAGGTGTAAAAAATTAATCATACAATTACAGAATGGAGGATTCCTATGTTAAGTACTTGTGTGCACATATGAAAAATAACAGGTGATTAAAAACAACAACAGCTAATAGCTGCAGGAAAACTGCAATCATGAAAACAGAATTAGAATGTCAATCTCAATGGTATAAGAGTTACTATTTTTTTTTAACGGTGTTTGACTCACATCAGGCCATTTGGTTCTGAACACCACATTAAAGAGGAGCATTGTACACTGGAATTTGCAAACTAAAACTGGAAGATAAAAGTTTATTTTCCTCTCTGGTCATGAAGCTGTTGGAAAGTGATACTGGGAGCTGCTAGTGACCGCCTTTCCAGTTCTATGGGTGTTTGTGTTGGTGAGTGGTATCAACTTCTGCCTACCTCTATCCACAAAAAAATAACAATATTTATCCTCCTAAATCTGCTATTTGCTGAATGAGCAAACTACCTTACATCTGTTTTCAACAAGGGGATGGGATTTTAATACTAGTGCAGAGATGGTGTCAAAACTGCAGGCCCTATATATGAAGGAGTACCAGATCTGAGCTTTATTCATAAAGACAAACAAGAAAGTGCTCCATGGAGATGCCTTCATAAGCCAGGGCACATGTAAGACGGTCATCATAATTAGCACACAATCAAAAATTACAAAACACACAAGGCAGTCTACCACCCTGTGATTGTTTGCCCCTACAATGATTGGAAGCATTCCACTGACTGAGATTATACATAATAGAGCAATTTAGAATAAATTAAAATATCAGTATCTTTAAAATGTTTAGATATACAAAGAAGAAACTGAATAATAGATATCATTTTTTGAAAACCATAGGAAAGCATGAAAAAGAAAGAAAAAACTGAGATTTCAGAGATGAAAAAATTGTCGTTGAAATGAAAAAGTCAATAGATGAGCTAAATGGTAGACTAATTTCATTGAAAAGAGAATTAATGAAACACAAAACAGAAGTGAAGAAATAAGAATACAGCAGAAAGAAATAAAGAAACAGGAAATATATAAAGACTGATTTACCAGATTTTTAATGATATAATGATGCTTAAGCCTTCGGCCCCTTAATTGCATAGACCCCTTCAACATATGCTCCTCCTTAGCAACGTGTTTATATTGTTATATGCTGCTAAAAAATTTGCAAAGTGAGGTTTTTAACTGCAATTGATGAAGACTGCAACATTTTTCCATTCCACTTGACTTCTGTCATACTTTTTAATGTTAGATAGCATTGAAGAGTCCATGTACATTTTTTGAAAAGTTGACTTGGGATCATTTTGGTTTGTGTTTGGTGGGATGTATTTGTGTAGTCTATAGTAACTTCCCTGTACAGCTAGTTACTGTGAGCATCCTAGTATAGTGTCCAGAAATACTTCTACTACTATGCTAATATGCCTGGCATTATGTCACAGAAAGCCAGGACCAGAGGTCATATCAAGATAAAAAAAAATGTCCTACAGCACCTGGCACTGAGAAAGTAATGAAGAAGAAACAAGATTTGATATATATGGAGTCAGAAAGCGGTATTACAGTTTGTATACAAAAGAAACTCACTAGAGGTTTTCCCCATATTTGACAACAATCCTGTAAACTTGTAGATATAACCAGTGATGAGTTGTGGCACTAAAAAAAGTTGTCAATAACAACCAAGCCAGAGAAAAGATGAAATAGTTTTCATTCCCTCAATTGAAAAATATATTACATAATTATTGTCACAGGAAAATATGCACCAAAGATGAAGAAGAATAAAAGTATTGTGGAGGTATTCCAGTAGCTAATATACATATTACAATATTTTTCTGGAGTTTATTATGTTTATAGAATTTGTTTGTTTTGTTTCCATTTGTAATTTATGTGATTTACTTTTCTCATTCTAAAGAAATATATACTTCATATCTAATTTTCTATTCATATTTTTGTATTCTTTCCCAGATTTTTTTTCTGGGAGTCTAAGTTTAAAGACTCCCAGATTGTCTAAACTTCAGGTCCCAAAAAACCTGGATCTGTCTCTGGAAGTATGAAAGACAGGTTGACACATGGAAGATAAAATGAGGAGCTCCAATTTAAGTTAACTAAGATTCAAATGAGAATAAAAAAATTTGGAAGAGACACTATTTAAAAAGATATGTTAGAAATTTTTCTCAAATTGCAAGACTTAAATCTTAAATTGGAAAAAGTACATTAATTTCTGAATAGTGTAAAACCAAAATCTTCACCTAAGTACATTGTAATGAGACTACAGATTGTCATAAACAAAGAAAAACTCTTAAAAACTACCAGAGAAAAGAAAGAAAACCTATAAAGATAATAATCAAAATAAAAGTAGATTTCTTTTTTTTTTTTTTTTTTTTTTTTTTTGAGATGGAGTCACACACAGCCCCCCAGGGTTGAGTGCCCCAGCCAGATCGTGGCACAAGACAACCCCAGCCACCCCC